>CM034000.1:30788126-30861035 GCA_019603395.1 Cyrtorhinus lividipennis
CCCATTTACAAATGCCATTCAGCATTTCGACAATTTTAGTGGAAAAGATCCCCACTCGACTAGGTACCAGAGAATTTGGATACCCACTTCGAAATGTAGGGATAGTGACCCATTTGACCCATAACTTCTTCCGGAGAGCACCATTTATCTAGGACCCGTTCCATTATATTCCCATCCATAATTTAGTGAAAAATGATGCCCCACACTCGCCTAGGTACCGAATTCTCGGATACCCACTGTCCAAATAGGTAGATAGATACCCTTTTGATCCATATCCTCTTCCGGTGAGCACCAATCTTCTGGACCCGTTTGATTGAATTCAGCATCCAAAAATTTAGTGGAAATAATACTCACACGCCTAGATACCCGCAAATCTGTATTACCATATTCGAAATGGTAGATAGATACCCAGTTCGACCATACGTTTTCCCGGTGGGTGCCGGTCGTTCTGGGACCCATCCCCACTGGTTCCACGTCCAAGAATTAGTCGAAAATTATAACCCACATGGCCTAGTTCCGAAAAACATCCTGAAAATCGAATTTCAAAAAGGTCCTTTTCTCACCTATACCTCTCCCGAATTCGGGCGAAAAGGGGGAGGACTAGGGACTTAAAAATAAAACAGTCCTAAAATTTTAATTTTTTTTTTTTTTTAATATACACAGACACGTTTGTTTGCTCTAAAATTGAGCTACTGTGAGAGCCTGAGCCGCATCGAAAGCGCTGTACTGCACATAACATCTTGCACACAGGAGTTGACTCGACTGTGTTATAACCTCAAACTGAAACATAATTCTGAATGTTCCAGAAGCATTTTCACAGCGGTCAGGGTGTATTGGTTCCGCAAGAACGAAACTTATTTTCAGAACGAAGACAACCGCGAAAGAACAATACTGGTAATGAGCAGAAGAAGGCCCATGACAGCGTCAAGTCGAAACGCCGGCCAATATTTCAGCCCAGACGGGAGATTGTGGTGTTACAAAAGCTATTTAGAACGTCAATTGAGGGGGGGTGAGCGTTCCAAGGGCAACATTTTCGAAGAGAACCAATCGTGTGGACGGCATTTAGTATGAGCCGCACAACGTCAAAGAACACCTAGCAGTTCTATCAACGCAAACTGGATCATTACTAAGTCAGTCAACTCGGGATTGATCACAGGACACTTTTTTCTAAAACAAAGGAGCACAGAAAAAGTTATCAATTCTCACACCTCCAAAACAACGTTTCAAAACCACTCAAAAATACATTGTTGTGAACTCACGTGAAGTTGAGCACATTTTTCATGTTTTGTTTGTGAATGCGAAATTATCATTGGAATACATTATTGGAATTCATTCATATTATTTTTCACAACTAACAACTGAATACAAAGAATTATTCACGAATAAGTACTTTTGGATTCTTTCAATTTACGAATTATTCAAATATTTGTCAACACTGAAAATTGTTGTAGAAATGTTTAGTATTATAGCTGGATATCACTCGTATGACGAAGGGTATCTACGGTTTTTAGAGCAGTAACTTATCAATTTAACCAGAAAATTGGAGAAAATAACCTTTATGGCTAATCTGCAGTGTCCGGGGAGTGTCACCATATTGCCTGATTAATATTCGATACATCGATAAAAACTTGATAATAAGTTTTAATGGACAGAATGATGAACACAAATGCGGTTGAAAGAACGATCTGCCATCAAAATGGCTTTACCTTGACAGGCTTTACAGTTAGAAATCAGTTTGATTCGTTCGTGGCGGAATACATTTGCAATCTGACGAGAGCTTTTATGAAGGCAGAGGCAAATATTTAACCTCTTCGTAAGAGATGATGGTCATACAGGTTAGTTATTTATTTATCATTTCATAGCATCATTTCCATTAAAAATTCGCTATATATCATCATTACATGTCATTATTATGCAATATACACACATCAATTATTGCCTTTGTACGGTACATCCAATCATATCAGGCATATGGCGACCTGCCCCTGACACTACACTCCCACTCCTTTTATAGGTACCCATTTTAAAAATATCGTTCTTGAAAATAAGTACCCACTTTCAGTGCGGCAATTGGTTCAAAACACACGTAAATATAATCTTCAGCGTTTTTTTTTTTTTTTTTTTTTTTTTTTTTGTCTGGACGGCAGAATGAAGTTATGGATTTGTGTACATACTGTGAAAATGCCTCGTACCAGAAGCATGGAGACTCGTTCCAATCGATTCAGCGTCCAACATTTAGTGGAAAATGATGAACCACACGCCTATGTACCAAAAATCTCGAGAACCCACTTTCGAAAAAGGTAGAATGGCACCCATTTTGACCCATAACCTCTTCTAGTGGGCGCTGATGGTCCTGGGACCCGCCTCATTGGATTCAGCGTCCAAAAGTTGGTCGAAAATGATACCACACACGCCTAGTTCACCGAAAATCCGACACATTTTAAGGGGGTTTTATACATCAATGACAGGGATATTGAGTATTTTGATACAATTTTGGAAAAGCAATAACAACAAATTAGCGAATGAAACGTAACGACCGACAAATAAGTACGTACATAACGAACGGAAAATACGAAATTAACAACATTTTCAACGTTAAGACTTTTCCTGTTGGTCTATTGTCATTCTCAGTTCGTTCATGACAGTCGCAAGGCATACGGTTGCTGAAGATTTTTTTTTTTTTTTTTTTTTTTTTTTTTTTTTTTTTTTTTTTTTTTTTTTAATAGCAGTTTTTTACCGGACTCAAGTTGGGCAAGTAGGAGGGTATATATTTCGCGTTAAACCCCAATTTGAAATGGAAAACCTACAATTTGCCATGAAAATACTAAATTTTTGCAAATGAAGACCTCCCCTGAGGTATTCAGTTGTGTATAATTTACGACCTTAGAGTAAATAACTATAAACTTCAAAAAAACTAAAACGGACTTCATCTGTTTTTTGAGAATTAGTTCAAATTTAACATTGACAAGAGCGTTGTTTTAGAGAGAAATAATCTAAGGAAAGTCAGTATTAAATGTAAGAAGCTGCGTGAACCTCGGTTGGGTACGAATATGCTTCGCACAAACTGTACATCGGTTGTTTTGGCCAAGCCCAAAAGAAGTAATAACAAAAAATTATCTATTATCTGTCCTTCTATGAAAATGGGATCTACCAGCGTCTTGCTCCGTGTTTGTTGACACCCCTCACGCCGCGCCTCTCCATTGTCATTTAACCAGCAGGCTCAAACATTCCATCAGTTCTACGGTCCACCCCGTTGACCACTGCACTTGTCTCGTCAGTATCATCCATGAGCTCGAGGCTCACAGACTGGTCCTTGCTACCGCTACTATAGGCCCAAGTTTTTGTTATGAGCCGTCGTCGAGTGTGAGTCGCAGTATCTCCCTCACGACAAACCATACCATCCGACGCCCTCATTCCTCGCTATCCCGAAGGTGATCGGAACGCTACATATTACTTCCCCGTCACGAAGGGAAATAATCCGGGACGTCGTCGCCTATCAATTTATCCCTCGCCACGAAGGGAAATAAGTCGGGAACGTACTCAGCCCAACAGAGTTCGCGGAGACCGATACCTCGCGACTCCACTCGGATCTCGTCGGCGTTCCTTGTTGCCGCTTAGCCTTCGTCTTTCTCCGAAGTCGACATTTGATACCTGGCCAGGTCGTACATTTTAATTTAATTTAGTTATACCATCGCTTTATATCCGATTAAAGTAACTCTTTCCTTTCTATTTCGATTTGGTTTCTATTAATATTTCCCTACCTGGAAATAACATTCTGGTAGCAGAACGTGGTTTAGTTTTCTTTTCTTTTCCATTAATTTCTCTGTTTAATTTATCATTAGCTGTTATTATACCAACCTATTAATTTGCACGTTGTTTTTCTTTCTTTTTGTTTGTTTTGTTTTGATTTCTCTTGAGTCTAGGTAGTTGACTTCTCTCCTCCGTTCATTCCTTTTCTCCTTAAACTTGTCCCACGTCCCGTCCGTCCTAATTAGCCATGGCTGAAGACCGCGATTTGCAAATAGCTTCATTGAAGCGAAAAATTACTGAGTTCGGTCAGCGAGCGCAAAATGCCTTTGAGCACGGAAAAAAGGCTCTCGCCCCGGACGCCTCCGATTATACAATCGCTAAATTCAAGGCCGTGCTTAAAATTATGGAAGCAGCCTATCCCAAATATGAATGCAATTGGGATGACCTTTGTGATTTCCCTGCTAAACAGGGTGAAATATTACCCGGAGACAAGGATAAGGAAATGAGAACTTCTATTGAGTCCTACTACCATGGAGCACTGGCTCTTGCGGAACAATTGGCGATGCGGAAAGAGGCTGCCATGGAGAAAACTCGTGCTGATGAAGAAGCTGCTCGCCTGGAGGCATCACGAGGTATGTCTCGACCGGATCTTAATCAATCAAATAGGCCTGCTTCGAAAAGTCTCCCTAAAATTCAGCTTCCTAAATTCGAGGGTCATATGCTTGATTGGGTCAAATTTAGGGACATGTTTCTTTCACTGGTCCACAATGATGATGGGATCAGCGACACTGACAAGTTTCACTATCTGCGAACCTCGCTCACCGGCAGAGCCCTGAGTGTAATTAGTCATATTCAGATATCTGCTGTTAACTACTCTCTCGCTTGGGATGCCATCAACGAAGTTTATGACAAGCCCCGCCTTCTTGCCATTACTTACCTGGATCAAATTTTGAAGTACAAACGTCCCTCGGGTAGCGTATCTCATGACTCTCTACAGCACTTTGTGTCAGCTGTGGGTGATGCCGTCGCTGGGTTCAAAAACCTCCATGTTCCGGATGAGGCAGACTTTCTTTTGTTTCAACTCATGGTTCGAAGTCTTGACCCAGCAACTCGAGACTTATTTGAAATGTCCAACAGTGCCACATACCCTAAATATGACTCACTCCTAAAATTTGTACGTGAGAGGTGTTTGGTATTACAACTTGCCAGCCATGGAGCTCCATCTTCTCATACAGTGCCCAAGCCTGGCAAATTTGTGAAAGCGCCAAGGATCCACACTCCAAATACCGCACTGATCGCCAATATGACCGAGGAAGCAAAAGGATCATCAAAATTCAAGTCCACTCCCCTCAACCAAAATAGCCCGTGTTTTGTTTGCAAGAATGAAACCCACCATCTTCTGAATTGCAGCAAATATGATCAGGCATCTGTCGCCCAGCGTCGCAACTGGCTTCAGGGTTATGGGGGCTGTACAAACTGCCTCTCTAGTGTCCACACCACGCAAAACTGTAAATCCAAATGGCATTGTCGCTTCTGCTCCGAGAGACACCACTCGTCCCTCCACCCTCATGATGACTCTCACCTCAAGAAGCGCCACCACTCGCCATCCAATCAGCCCAACTTTGTGGCAAGCTGCGTACGGGCCGGTCATCCTCCTGACACTCAGGTCCTGTTAGCCACTGCTGTTGCCGAATTCCGCGACGCTCGTGGGCATTATCAACCAGTCCGACTAGTTATTGATTCGGGGAGCCAGACTTCCTGCCTTACCAAGAAATGTGTCCATCGCCTTGGACTCAACGTGCAACGCACAGACAAGAAAATTGCGGGTATTGGTCAATCCCCTTTGGACGGCGTCAAAGGCACCACTTCTTGCATCCTACGACCATGCAATTCTACTAACCTCCAGTATCAAGTTGAAGCCATGGTTGTATCCAACATCACCTCCCAGTTGCCTACCTCTCCAGTGCCTGTTTCCTTCGTTCAACACTGTTTGAACTATGACTTGGCAGATCCACAGTTTGGGAAACCAGGCCAAATTGATTTTCTGCTGGGAGCTGATCTTTTCCCACAAATATGGCAACATGAATCAATCCCTCTCAATGGTTCCCTTGCTCGACTCTACAAAACCACCTTAGGCCATGTTGTTATGGGTGAGATCATCAGGCAGCAGGAAGAAGACTCGTCAGCTGTCACCACTCTCTTCACTGTCCAGCAGAAGAGAACCATTAGCAGCATCAATTTTGACCTGAAGAAATTTTGGGAGGTTGAAGAAATTAAATCGGTTGACCCTTCCATGAGCCCCAGCGATCAGGAGTGTGAGGAGCACTTCCAACGGACTCACTATCGACTACCAACTGGTCAATACGTGGTGCGACTGCCATTCCAAGAGACTCCTCCTGAGTTCCCAGACGCACTTTCTAATTCGCTGAAAAGGCTTCGGAGCCTCAAAAGGAAGCTTGATGCCAATCCGCCGTTACATGAGCTCTACACTAACTTCATGACTGAATACCACCAACTGGGACATATGCAGCCAACGAATGACCCTCCTAAGTTTGTGGTACCCCACCACTGTGTGGTAAAACAGACAACAGGTGCTCCGAAAATTCGCGTTGTCTTTGATGGGAGCGCTCATACCACAAACGGTTCACTCAATCAGTTCCTCCACGTTGGTGCTAAGCTCCAGAATGACAGCCGCCTCATCATTCTTTGCTTTCGACGACATCAATACGCGTTCACCACAGACATCGTTAAGATGTATCGCATGATACTCGTTGATAAAAGGGACCGTCCGTACCAACAAATCATATGGATGGATTCAACTTCCAACAACTGGATTCGCTATGAACTGTCCACAGTGACCTACGGCCTTACGTCATCACCATTTTTGGCTCTTCGAGTCATCAAGCAACTTGTTGACGATCATGGTCCTGAGTTTCCCGCTGCTGCCAAGGTGTTGACTGAGGACATTTACATCGATGACATCCTGAGTGGAGCTGCCACTGTGGCCGGATCTATTGATCTTCGAGATCAAATTATCGCCCTGCTGAGTAAAGCAGGTTTTAGTCTCAGTAAATGGGCAAGCAACGTTCCAGAGCTCATACCTCAGCTGTGCACTACCTCAGAGGCGGATTCTCAACCCATTTCTCTCGACGATGACAGCAGCTGGATCAAGCTCCTGGGTCTTCATTGGGACTATCACACTGACGAATTTCTGTTTGTCATAAACTCCATCGCACCATCCAGTACCAAACGCGGAATATTGTCAACCATTGCTCGCCTCTATGACCCCTTAGGCTTCTTGAGTCCTGTTGTTTTTCTCATGAAAACGTTCATCCAGGAAATTTGGAAACTCGGGCTGGACTGGGACCAAGAGATTACAGAACCGCTTCAGAAACAATGGAATCTTATCCTCAAGGAGTTACCCCAATTGGCACAGGTACGAATTCCTCGATTCATTCATGACTCCAATGAATCGGCTGTTCAAATCATTGGGTTTTCAGATGCTTCTGAGAAGGGTTATGCTGCAGCTCTATATCTACGCATAATTCGAAACGACAAAGATGATGCCAAAGTTTTTCTACTAACAGCCAAGTCACGGCTTGCCCCTCTTAAAACTATGACAGTTCCCCGCCTAGAACTATGCGGCGCCCTTCTACTAGCAGAACTATTGGCTTCCATCGAGCGGTTTCGTTGTTCACTGCACGGTACACAGATGGACCTTGTGTGCTTCACAGACTCGTCAATTGTGCTGAATTGGCTTCACATCCCGCCCTATAAACTGCATATATTTGTTGCTAACAGGATTCAGAAAATTCTCAACATTATCCCTGCGCAACATTGGCGCCATGTAAGCTCTGAAGACAACCCAGCGGATTTTGGCTCACGAGGACTCCTTCCCACAGAAATCATCAGCAATTCTCAGTGGTGGAACGGTCCATCATGGCTCTCCGCATCCGAGCTAATGTGGCCCAAGTCATCAGTCGTTGCTCCTGGCATAACCTTACCCGAGATAAAACCTGATAAGCCCATCTTGATGACCACACATCGTCAAAACCCTCTGTGTGCCTGGATACAACGTTTCTCTATGTATGGGCCGCTGATCCAATCGTCTGCGTGGCTTCAACGGTGGCTTCACAATCTGAGGCATGTAAGCTGTTGTTGCTGTAGATTACGCACTGGACCTCTCAATCTGGCTGAACTCGAACTTGGACTGAAAATCTGCGTACGAGCGATTCAATCCCATCACTTGTTCCAGAACTCCACGCAGAACTTATTGGTAAAGGGTTTTGAAAACTTGCGTCCCTTTATAGACTCGGAGGGCATTGTGAGAGTGGGTGGTCGCCTTGAGAATGCTGCCGTACCTGATACACAAAAACACCCAATATTGCTGCCTCCCGATTCTCATTTCACAGCCCTTTTGGTCGACCATTATCACAGAATATATCTTCATCCAAGCGCAAGCACTCTTCAAGCCGTCATCCAAACCCGTTATTGGATTCCGTCCCTCCGGCGAATCATTCGATCTCGAGGCTTTCGTTGTATGCGCTGCTATCGGTCTCGAGCCAACCCTCTGAACCCTGTGATGGGAAATCTCCCAACATGTCGTGTTCAAGGCACCAGGGCTTTCCTCCATGTTGGCGTCGATTTTGCTGGACCCTTTCAACTCAAGGAGTCCTCTCGTCGCAAGGCAGCAGTTGGCAAAGCATATTTGGCCCTCTATGTTTGCATGGCCACCAAGGCACTTCATCTGGAGCCTGTTACCAACCTCACAACTGAAGCATTTCTGGCCTCTTTTGACCGCTTTGTCTCCAGGCGTGGCCTTCCATCTGACGTCTACTCGGACAATGGAACCAACTTTTTGGGTGCCTCTAACTATCTTAGGGAACTTTATATCTGGTTTCAGAACAGCAGTACCCAGGACAACATCAAACATTATGCGCTCAAACAAAGAATCACCTGGCATTTTAATCCACCGCAAACTCCTCATATGGGAGGGATATGGGAAGCAGGTGTCAAATCAGTAAAGGGTCATCTTCGTCGCATTGGTGCTCATCAACCCCTAACCTATGAAGAACTCACAACTCTCTTCACCAAAATTGAGGCAATCCTTAACTCAAGACCACTATGCCCTCTTCCTACCAGCCCAGATGAGATGAGTTACCTTAGCCCTGCCCATTTCTTGGTGGGCGGATCCCTGTTAGCCAGTCCTGAGCCCTCATACCTAGACACCAGAGAACATCTACTTACAAGATGGCAACTGCTGGGACAATTGACGCAACAATTCTGGGCCAGCTGGAAGTCCAACTATCTCTCAACTCTGCAACGCCGGCCAAAGTGGTTCAAGGATTCGATTAATCTAAACGTTGGCGACCTGGTCCTCCTCAGAGATACATCCGCTCCTACTCATTGGCCACTAGCCCGTATAGTTGAACTTCATCCAGGTAAAGATGATGTTGTGCGCGTTGTTACCATCAAAACTCCATCAGGCAAGCTATTCAAACGTTCTGTGGGTAATCTTGTTCCCCTGCGCCCCCTATCCTATCCTTCCTATCCAAGCAATCCTTAAATTTGACTCAAATTTGGTGGGCGGCATGTTTTGGCCAAGCCCAAAAGAAGTAATAACAAAAAATTATCTATTATCTGTCCTTCTATGAAAATGGGATCTACCAGCGTCTTGCTCCGTGTTTGTTGACACCCCTCACGCCGCGCCTCTCCATTGTCATTTAACCAGCAGGCTCAAACATTCCATCAGTTCTACGGTCCACCCCGTTGACCACTGCACTTGTCTCGTCAGTATCATCCATGAGCTCGAGGCTCACAGACTGGTCCTTGCTACCGCTACTATAGGCCCAAGTTTTTGTTATGAGCCGTCGTCGAGTGTGAGTCGCAGTATCTCCCTCACGACAAACCATACCATCCGACGCCCTCATTCCTCGCTATCCCGAAGGTGATCGGAACGCTACATATTACTTCCCCGTCACGAAGGGAAATAATCCGGGACGTCGTCGCCTATCAATTTATCCCTCGCCACGAAGGGAAATAAGTCGGGAACGTACTCAGCCCAACAGAGTTCGCGGAGACCGATACCTCGCGACTCCACTCGGATCTCGTCGGCGTTCCTTGTTGCCGCTTAGCCTTCGTCTTTCTCCGAAGTCGACATTTGATACCTGGCCAGGTCGTACATTTTAATTTAATTTAGTTATACCATCGCTTTATATCCGATTAAAGTAACTCTTTCCTTTCTATTTCGATTTGGTTTCTATTAATATTTCCCTACCTGGAAATAACATCGGTGTTTTGTTGAGAAATATGCGGGCTTTATGAGGTCTGCCCTAAGCTGACTTTGCCAAATTTGGGCCGCAACTTCCCATAAGAATTGTAACAGTTTTGAATTATTCGCCAAACCTCAATACTTTCTAAAGAGACCAATACAAGAATAATATTGACTACGATAATAAAATCGGGCCCTTTGTCGGGGCCAGAACAGTCTCGGGACCGAAGAATGGAAATTTTAGAACACTTAAAACGAGTTGATGCGAGCTTTTTTCAGATCAAGCCATCGTTTGAACGTAAATGCTTCGAAGAAATAGGGGAAAAGCCCGCAAGCCCAATGAAAGTTTCAATTTCCATAATAAAAAGACGACTGAAGAACAGTGAACGTTTCAAGGGTCGCGTCCCTCATAAATTATGTAGCTTTTTTTCGTTGCTCGATTTTCTAACAGTTCTGTGCAGCAGGAAATAAAAAAAGGCATTTTTTTTTTTTATAACAGAAGGTCGCCATTGTAATGTAGGGAAAACGCTGCAAATTCTTTCACAGAGGGTTGGTATTCCTCGGACCAGAAGCATGGAGACTCATTCCAATCGATTCAGGGCCCAAAATTTAGTGGAAAATGATACCCCATACGCCTAGGTACCAGAAATCTCGAAAACACACATTCGAAATGGGTAGATAGGCACCCATTTGACCCATAACCTCACACAGAGGCCAATCGTTCCACCACCCATTTCATTGGATTCAGCGTCCAAAATTTAATGGAAAATGATACCCATACTTCCTATATGCGCAAAAAAACCCATTTTCACCCCATATCAGACATCGTCCAGAGGACACCAATCGGTCTGGGACCCATCACAATGAATTCAGTGTCACATATTCAGTGTCATATCAATTCCCTCTTCATGTTTGGTGAATGCCGCATATCCTCTCTATACTCCGTTCACGACAGGTTATCTCGTGTTGTCTTCCTTCCTCCGGTACTTAACATGTATACGTTGTCACCCGAGTTACCGAATTTTTCAAAACTCGTAATTCCCTGACAGCTATTTAAGGTTATACATTTTCCTTTAGCTGTTTCATGATGAAATAAACGGGCTTCAATGGCCGGGACTGGTCTATAAGATAAGGTACTCTAACGCGTCCCTTGCTTGTTACAGACATTATTCCCAGCCCGCGACACGTCGTCGTCCAATTTCAGCATAAAATTACCCAAATTTTTATCTCAATTACATGGCCGCTCTCCATTACTTGCTTGATATTATCATTTTGTGCATTTTATGACTGCGGGAAGAAGGCGCCCACCTCATGGTCTGCACTTCATAACGTCACAGTGAAATTTACAAACAACAATAGTACTTGTGTGGGCTACAATACTCATACAAGGCATCAATATCAGTCCTACAGTTGGTTTGTTACAAGGCTACCCTTACCCCATTCCACTTCCCCCAACTCACCTCATCTAAGGCAATGCAAAATGATGAATGGCAAAACCAAACTTGATCGGTTTCTGAACAGTTGACATTATTCCACAATGCAGATTGACGGTTACCCATACACGTTCAGTAACGATACATAATGATATTTGCCTCACATCAAGTTAAATCGCTTGAAGGGGATATTAAAGATTTTGCGATTGTTAGTGCTACGAAGAGCACAGGTATTGTGCTACCTGTGTGAAATCGAAGTCTATAATTGCGAAACACAAGAGGAAAAATGAAAAATGCTCAACGTTTGAGGTGTCATTGCATAGGGGATGGAAAGCTGGTTTGTTTCATGCTGTTGGTGTTGCTGTGGATACACAGTTATAGTAAGCCCAATCCCCTCATGTATGCTGCAAGTCTTCTCTTATTTAGGTCACTGATTAACCAGATACACGTAAATGAAGCCAACAATCTTGAAAGAGCATTGGAAATCTAAATGAGTTCACCTGTACAATCATCCCTTACGATACCAAAATTACAACAGGTTGAGTTAGTGCAGTAACACTTCAAGTTTAATCTTACCTGTCCATTGCGTGGCTGCATGTCGGGCAGCTGCGTAGCACTTCTCATGTCTTGATACATAACTCCGTCACCACCGCCCTGTAGCGGAAAATTTAAATTAATTCGCGAGAGGTAAAAAATATATATTATTGAAGTGAACGCGAACCTTGGGACAGTGACGATATCAATATGAAGGAGAGAGGGACAAAAATCTGGTAAGGTCGCTAGAAGCAGACCGATAAAATGGCAACACTTGGGCTACAATTCACCATATGAAGCCGATAAAGGTTTTGGTTATTCTTATTAATAATCAACTTGTTTTCATGCTCAACGTCACATGAGACGACCACCTCCGATCAGCCCCAACATTTTGGTTGGTTGTTCCTTGAATCCAATAATGAATTTTCGAGATTTTCGACGATCTAGTCGTGTGGGGTATAATTTTCGACCAAATTTTGGAGGCTGAATTTAATGAGACAGGTTCCGGAACGATTGACGCCCACTGGAAGAGGTTATGGGTCAAAACGGGTATTTATCTAACTATTTTGAAAGTGGGATTTCGAGATTTCTACTACCTAGGCGTGTGGGGTATCATTTTCCACTAAATTTTGGACGCTGAATCGATCAGAATGAGTCTCCATGCTTCTGGTCCAAAGAATAACCAACCCCTGTGAAGGAATTTGCAGCGTTTTAGATTCCGCCATTGCCAAAAAATGTCTGCTGTCCGGCGTAACATCGTTTGTGGAGCACGTTATTCGATGATTTCATTTTTCAAGGTTCGTTCTGAAAAAGACGTTTGCCAGAGGGTTCAGCCATTCTGCTAGTCATCAAATCAATTTTCCTGAAATGTTGCCAATATTGTACCTCGGGACATTCCGTTTCTAGAGCCTTAGGTCACGGTATTACGGTTAATAATTAGATAATCCTAAAATATTTCTGTTAAAATGTTATTCTTTCTTCAATTTCTTCACTCGAGAGGGTAAATAGGACACCAGTCGATGGAGAGGCCGTGAAGATGACGGTCTCAAAATGTGCTGTTCAGCACCACTTAAAAAAAAGTAATTACTCGATTTGACATTTTCCTTGGCTTTATGATTAAATTTACCATTCAGTACCAAAATACATAACTACTCTCACACCTTGGTACAGGATAGCAATTTTGAAACATTGATTAAAAATATATTTTCAGTTTTGTGACAAATCTGAAAAAATCTGGAGGCTTGGACATTAGACTACGTTACAATAAAAACTTCCAGCGATCCCAATTTTCATTTTCTGAACTTCACAGGAAGCCGAAACCCAAAACTGTCCCGAGGTAGGTACATGAGTTACCCCAAATTATGTACATTGACCAGACGTAGTATCCGTTTAAGGTCATTTTACTGATCTTGCTCTCTTACATTCTTATCTAGTTACGTATAAACGTGCTCTCTTTCAGCGACGTTGTAAAGCTCAATTCCAATAGAAAACTATTTAGAGAACACATCAATCCTGTTTTGTTCGGTTTTTTTCCATGAGGGCCGCCCAGGGAATAAACTCACCGAATCGCGGCTATGGTAATTACGGTCAGACGACAGGAAAAAAGAAGAATAAACCAACCTGAGTAAGGTTGTGGTGCGACCACTGTTCTCCTGGCCTCTGATAGATGTAACCGACCATGGCGTCATCTTGCTGTTCTGGGGCGAGGATCAACCCCACTGGTTCCAACGATCTACAAGAAAATTGAGGCAATTGAATAAGTGAAACGTTGATAAATGTGTTGTTTTGACGACCACAACAGAAGATTATGGTCAGTAGAAAGTGGAGGTTTATAATGAATTTCTTACTTGAGATGGAGCAGGTTGCTGTTGACGGACCTGCTGTGCAGGCGCCATTCCGTTGCTTTCTCCCAACATTTCCCGCGAATCGCCCCCAGCGAGCCACTTCATTTGTTCGGACTGAATCTGAAACGGAAGAAAAATGTGCGAATAATCAACAAACTCAAGTGGAAATGAAGAGAACAGCCTGACAACACTCATTGTGACTGTGTTACTGAATCAGTGCCAATCTGCTCACTTCATCCAGCCACAGTTGACTTAATTTGCTGAACCAAATATTATATTTTGATTTAAATCAAATTGAAACAGATCTCACACTAATGACTAATTCTGATATTATCTTCGTGGACTTTATAAAGAAAATCTCTTGTACAGTTTTACCATAAAAAAATCACATTTGCTGGTTTGTTCGATACAGCCATGAACTCCAATAAGGAAGGCTGTATACTGGCGACCGTAATAGGTTCATTCGCGCTTAAAAAATACTTAATTTTGATGGCTGAGAGTGAGGCCAGCGCGCATTCGTGATCAGCACCAACTCTCAACCTAGATTTAAACCGTTGGCAAACATCCGTTCTGAGGATGGCTCTGTCCTTTTTGGCCTTCCAACGCCAAGTTTCAAATAACTGGAAATATGCGCTTGCGCGCTACTGCGCAGCTGCCCAATCTGTCACCAGGTACCTCCTGCTTCGCTTTGGATCAGCTACCACTTTGCGCTGGTTTGTTGCCACAAGCACTTTCCGTGGGATTGAAAACTGCTTCCAAACAATTGAACAGATGCAGTGCACAGGCGCAATCATCATCCGTTCCAAAGGTCAAAAGCAGGTTGAAAGCACCTCAGTCAGTTTTGACTGCCTGAAGCCAGGTTTGACAGTTAGTTAATTCAAGATAACCTGTACCGACCAGAACCAGTCTTGGCAAGCCTTGACGTCACAGGTACCTTCTGCAAAGGCTCACCCAGTCAATGCATAGGTTCATTGATTCGGTAACCACTGCCAAGGCAAAGAACATCTGTGACCAGCATCCAGGTCTGGTACTAGGACCAACAATTATTCAGCCAACAAATTTCTTAGGACGTCGACTAAAAAATATCATTAGTAATTGCACGAAGTATCTTATAATTCTCAAAATCCAATTTGAAGTGAGAAACTCAAGGACCAATTGCTAAGACTTACTTGCTATAACATTCCAACAGAGTGAATGGATCAACTGAAGCAAATGTACAAGCATTCTTCCTGGCATTGTAATTAAAAGAAGTGGTACACATGCACTGTCGGGGGCCCCTGTCATGGCGTCATAATATATCGATATGTCCTGTCAAGCGAGATAATCGATAGTTTTGTGGCGTCACAATAACCCTATAATCTACAATAAAACCACTAATAAAATTTAAAAACCACTAATAAAACCCACTTATTTAGACAATATAGCCAATCATAATGTATGATTGCAGTGACGTGTTGACATGTGCATGTAAATCACCGCCCGGGTCAGACCTGCCATCTCATATCATGGACAGTAACATCGATACAGTGATCTCGAAATCGATATTTAGACGCCTTATCAAGCGTGTAATCAAGGGGCCCCCGACAGTGCATTTCAACCAAAGAAGTCTCTGGACAAACAGGAAAGAACAAGGACCCTACCCGCCGATATCGAGACCCCTTTGGCTCTTTTTGACAACATGGAGGTACCAACTTTTTTGCAGTACTCGTGTAATCATGTCTCAAGAGGCATCTTGACAAGCTTTTGAAGAAGCGAAAAATGTATTTAAGTAAGCTCAACAACTCAATCTTCTAAATTATTATGATATCCTAGGTAATCCATCCAATTTACGGCGAATGTTCTACGATAACAGAGGAAGCCTGCGGCTAGCGATTCGCTTTGGGTGCTTAGAAATAAGAGCGCCAAATCAAGTATTTGATAATCATTCCTCAATAAATAACTAAACCGCTTATTGGTCACTGGGAGATTGTCACTGTCAAAACTCAGCAGGATACATCTAGCTTCTCTCCAAGTCAACAGCGCAAGATGCTCCCTGAGTAGCCGAAGCTGTCCAAATAGACGCAAATTGTTGATTAGACGTTAATTTAAGTATCCCACAAAAAGGTATGATGTAGACGAATAAGATAAAACAATAGACTCCATCGTAAAATCAATTCGAACGTGAAAATTCATCGCAGATGTGTCGGCAACATAACCCTAACTCATTTTCAACATCTTTGAATTTCGTTCTCGTTCATCTTGTAAAATATATTTGAACAAAGTTTTCTACATAATGCAGTACTCACGTCGTAATGTGTTCTCCCTGGCTCACAGGACCAAAATTCGAGCGGAAGTAATTCACTATTTTCCTTTGATTGGTTGGGAAATCAATCGAAAAATCGTCAACTTTTCCCTTTCACGTATGGCGGCTCCAATTTTCGTTTCGACAGACAGTGATTATACTATTTTATAATGTACAAATCGCGAGCACTATATAATACAATTTATACTGACACAACTATTTACATATACATGCCCCCAAAGTAGGAGGATGAACACGGATAAATTACATGAATGAAATCTGACTATACATCCGACATCTTGGTTTTGCATCTACACCGGTGCATCATGGGATGCGGCGTCGGCCAATGGGAGACGGATTGTTCAGCCCGGGAAAATATAAACTGGAGAAGCTGCAGAATCTTTATTATTTATGTTACCTAGGTTGCATACTTATTAAGAGGACCTAAATTATTTATATTTCCTGTAAAGAAGAAATTCCGCGTTCATATCATACAAAATTACCTACTACTTCCAATACCTTCGCAATGCATTGGCCAACGGTTTTGCAGTGGAAGCAAGAAAAAGTTCGCAATTTTAGCCTACCTTCCTCGTGAGAATTTCGCGAGAAGAGAATGAAATAAAATTTGATTGAAAGAAATACCTACTTATCTGCTGCTTATTTTCGTTGCGGTGTTTGGCCCACATACATATCTTCTCTTTGCCGATATATCTTCCCTTTGCAAAATACTCTTGGTCGAGCACAAGTCGAAACATGTATTACCCTAATCGTGTCTTTAAATTTTGCTCATGACTGCTCTAAATTGAAGAAAAATTAAACTGGAGCCGTTTTCCTCGTCGATGTACTGAAAGCCTGTTCATGCCGCTGGCTACCATATTATGTTAAAGGTCATTGCAGATCAAGAATGAATTATTCCTCATCGGTAAAAAATTCTTAATCTAGAGATCACAAACGTATTGCATTAATTCCAAGTATCCTAATCTTATGTTTGTAAGAAATAACTGTACACGCCCAAGTCTATACCTATCACAAATTAAATCGCTCAAATAAAATGTTCTTCTTCATAATATGTCCTTGTTGTAGAAATTTGTTAGTGAGGGCGATTTTTTCTATTTATAAATATTTTCTCACCATTTTCTCCAACTTTTATTGGCTAAAATTTCATTTTTCCTTAGCACCAATTGAATCGTCAGAGAGATATTTATTGGTTGAGCAATCTTCGAATTTTTCAAATAAGTGATAACGAGTGGATTATGGAAAAACAGTGGTTGGTTATCCCTTGGAAGAGGAGTATGGGGAAAACAGTAAGTGTGGAGTGACACCCAGACTCATTCCAAACGGTTTAGCGTCCGACATTTTAGAGTAAAATGATACACGCCTGGGTACCCAAAAATCTTGAAAACCCACTTTCAAAATAAGTAGGAAGATAACCATTTTGACCTATACCCACCCTCAGTGGGCACTAATTGGTGTGGGACTACCTCAACGGATTCATCATTCAAAATTTAGTGGAAAGTGATACCCCACACGCCTAGATTGCCAAAGATCTCAAAAATCCGTTTTGAAAATAATGTCCACACCAGAGAATACCTATAACTATATTAATTTATACCTTTTAGTTCGGACACAAAGAAGTATAGACTTGGAGGGACACAGTAATTTGTACCATTTGTAATACCATAAGAGGAATAAGAAAAAGAAGAAGAGTAAGAAGTTAACAACAACAGCATAAGCGGGTTGCCACATTTTACGAACTGGGGAAAATGTTATTTCCGTCCCGCCACACCGCTCTAGCCTTAAATTAATCTTCAAAGAAATATGAGAATTTATTTCATACGTTTGAATGGTGTAGGCTTGGTTCACAACATGGTTACGATTCAACTTACCCACTGTGATGTATATCAAAGTATATTGATTTCGATTAATCGACCAATCGATTACTGTGTTCACTTAATGACAGTTCATACGTACAAAGGACCCCCTGGCTCCACATAGTGTACTGATACTTACATAAACAGTCGGGAGGGATACAGAACAGAATTGGTACGAACACTTGACTCGTACTGTCAGTGAAAGTAAAGGGAATAGTTGGAAAAGAATTGATTTGGAGACAATCTAGGAAACATGCAGTGAACCGCAAATTGTAATGTAATGATACACACTTTTATTTCTCCAAGAATTATAAAACGGAATTTTTCTATGACCTTTTCTGTGACTTAGGTATTGAATTTCTGAAAACGATTAACTGAAAATCGATTCTTTGAGTTGACACCTGATAACCAACCAAAAGGGCCCAGTCGAATTAGCATTGAAGTGGGCGGTACGTCTATAAGGAACAAAATTAAAATTAACAAAATTAAGGGAACCCCCACCCCCAGCATTGTGAATGCCTGTCGCCTGCCAGAGGTCTTAGCATTGGGAAATTATTGTCTAACACTTGAGTAACAAGTTTAGGGGAAATTTTTGCCGGGTCAAAGCCAATGGGGGGGGGGGGGGGATAATGATCAATAAAGAAAGATTAGGGAAATTATATTATTTATTGGAAGTAGGAAATCTTGGAGTATCTGATCCATCGTAATTGATGAAGAAGTTTGGAATCTGCGTTTGCTATGAATCCCGTTCTTCATCAGCGAGACCATAGAGAAGAGATAAACCGCACACAGTTCATCGGAGAGACTTTGGACGTCTTTTCCCGCCCATGTCTAATACTGGCCCAAACTGAGCGTATATTAATTAGGTAAAAAATAACAATTAACTTATTCACAAATTGTTCAGGTTGACGTTGTTGTGGTAAATTCGTTGCACACTGATTGAAATTAAAAAAACTACCTGCCGGAAATTATCAAAATACTCGTCGCTGTAGATCTTCAAACGTCGATTTTTGCCTCCAACGTCACCACCTTGTCGCACATTGGTCTGTCTGAGGATAGTACAGGGATGAAGGACCAAACGAGTGAATGAGTTCGTGATGTACGATATATTAAATATATATTATTATTTTACATTTGGTTTCTGTACTACTACTTTACACAAGGTTTTTTTTTCGTCGATTTTTCCATCCATTATCAATTGAGGTGTTACCTAGCGTCTTTAAAAATTATGTGCTACACTATGCTTAACAATAAAAAAAAGCGTAAATAATTTTTTTTTTTTTTCATTTTCAAAATTTTGAAAATACTAAGGGATGGGGGACCAAAACACGACCGAAATCAACACTCGACAGGCTAAAGGGGTATTTTTAAAAAACGCGAAGAAATAGGGAAAACTACAGTTGTTTAAATTGTTTAAACAAATGACAAGTCTGTTTCTTTCACCAAAATCTCTCATTTTCGTTATTTTTTAAATTCTGACACCCCGATGAACCTATCTTTTAAGTTGAGGGTGATAAGAAGAAAATTAATGGGATAAAACCTGTTTTTTCAAATTCCCAAATATATCTCTACTTTTATATTGTCATTGAACTTACACCAATCACTACGTTAGTCGGTAAGCAAAAAAGAAGTATTTACATAAATATGAATTTACCCGACGGGTACAAAATATAAAATAATTTTGATAAATGGATTGGTAGCAAAGTTACGAAGAACAAATTAAGCATTTTTTTGTACAATAATCAACAAATATTTGATAACACAACTTCTTTTTTGGCAGGGAAATAAGAATTGAAGAAATCTACGGAGATGACACATTTCCGCACGTCAAGAAGCATACAATATAATAACCAATTTGTCTCAGAAAAAAACATTTATTGAATTACAATCATGCTATTTTACAAGGTGGCACACTAAAGAACATTGAACATTAAAAATGAAAAATTAAAAAATAAAAACTGCCTATACAATAAGATCAAAACGAATCTTAGCCTAGAACAAACTGAAAAATAAATGGCCTGATTGCGATCAATTGTCGCCATTTTAATATTGCAAAATTTATTACCCCCGTTGAATAAATAATTAAAATACTTCCGTCATCAAACCGTTTGGTAGTTTAGGGTCGACACTTCTACAAGACATGTGGGGGACTCAGTCGAATACAGGAAGGAATCGCTTTACATTTAGACCTGGATTAGGTGCTTATTTCACGAGACAAACCAGAAACGATAGGAAGGAAACGTGGCAATTTTCGTGTGGCGAAGATATTGATGTAATTAAGATCAATTTTGAATGGTATGCCGACGATTTTGAGGATTTCCTTTGAGTAGAATCCCGTTCGAGGTGAATATTCAATGAAGTCTTGTTAGTAGGTGATTTCAAATTTTACGTTCGACGCTGAAAACTCACCAAGTATTTGTTTTCATTTGTTGAAATCACAATTCTCTTGCGAACATGCGATTATTCCAGCCGTCGATACATCGAACTCTTTAGGGGAGGATTTTCTTTCGCACGTTACTGATTTTTATTGATTTTTTTTTTAATAACTTACGATATGAGAAAAACGAGAAAACAATACCGTTGTCACTAAAAACATTTTAGTGAAAGAGACGTTTTAAAAAAGTTCTAATTTTAAGAATTCTATTTACAGCTCGTCTTTTAGAGCGATGAAGGGAAAAAAATGCGGGATTCCGCGTTTGTCGAGACGGTTCTACCATTAATCCTAGAAGTAACAAAATAGGCACTGAGTGGTAATGAAGTTTGCTGTGAGGCATTTAACCGTGGAGCAGTGAAAAGGGCGAGACAGTACACTGGAAAGGTTAAAAGAGCCGAATGTTCAAACTCTACACAATTCTTCGTTTTATATCTTAAAACATTTCAAATGTTTAACACGTGTAATCTGCGCTCTGATTAGCTTCAAATGATTTAGTCCAAGTCAGATCCGACATAAGTACATACAAATGAACGTAGAATACAAATGAATTGTCCCACAGCCCTTCACAGTAGTAACATGCCAATCGGTATTACCGAACTTACAGTAAATTGCGATAAAATTCTCTAGGCGGGAAACTCTACGAGTAACGACAGATCGAATTTCATCGAAAACCACGCATTTCTGTCACAATTGGTCCTGAATTTGATAAAAATATCAGCGGAGGGAGAAAATCACAAATTTTGGAGAACATCGATACGGTATCATAAAGGCGTCACAGAAGCAACAGTCTTACAGTCTTTACCCCGCCAGAAAAAATACGAAAATTTAATTTTAAAATTACACAGAGGAAGAGAATCTAAGGTTAACAGAACTGAGCAAATACGGTCCAAAATACAATTTTGTACAGAATTATTGTTTTTGTCAAAGAAAACCATTTTGTCCAACTCCTCATGGCCAAATTCGGTCAAAATTATATTCCGAGGGGGGAAAAATGAAAGAGAATTGAGTTTATGACGGTATTCTTAATATTGAGCCGGTCAAATATGATGCGTAATCAAATTTCATTAAAATTCTGCGATTTTTTGTTAACAGGAAATTACATAATATAGGTACAATTCGGTCAAAATGAGCTTTTCGGTAAAAAGAGGTCACGACGGCGATAAAATTATTGTTTATGGTTAAATTCTGGGATTGTTTTCTGGGACTGAAAACTAAATGGAGTTCCTAACGCAGATTGTACTGACGCCCTAAAACTGACGGATTCACAACCAGCCCTCATTTGAAAACTTCACGCTAACCACCTATAAGTATTTAGAGGTTCATAGTATGTACTAATTTTGAGCAACCTCTCACGAAGCAGCTCACATTCATTGCACATTCCCATCAGCTATTTCCGAAATTGAACAATGAGACGTTAACGGCGTTGCTTGCTGCTCATCCCCGAAAAAAACTGACCTTGTTGAACCAGTGCGAGATCAAAGTGGAAAAAAACAAAAATTCCTCGGTGAGAAAAGAGCAGACCGTTTTCATAGGTAAAAAATAAAACCGTTATGATACCGTAAAATACAAAGACTTAGATGATAAGCCAATATGAATAAATTTAAACGTAAATAACAGCAATTTTTGACAGAATAATGGGAGAGTAAAAGGAAAATCTACTGGAGAAATCGGATACTATCATCACGTACCTGCCCAAAATTTGAGTAAAAACAAGCACAATTTGCGATAAAAATATAACGATTCGACACCACAATGTATTTCCCTAGCACCATTCGTTTTGGGTTGTGTAGCTCGAACAGATGAGCTTTAAAAAAAAACGAATTTAAATCGGGTAGGTATCTTAAGACGAAGATCGACTGGTATTTTTGAGTTGAAGGTGTGCGCATGCGGTCTCCCATGTCACCTCGAAGCATTTGTTAGCAAACGGTGCGGATTCTCTCAGTTAAATTATTCATTTCGAAAATAAAATAGCCGTATGAATTATTTTTGTACTTTGAAGTCGCTGGTTGAAGCTCTTAGAAGTTGAAGTCGAAGAGATCCATGAGACCTTCGTTGGACTCGAGGGTGTACATGTAGTCGGTGATGGGGGGTTCCAGACTGAGGAACGGCTCGTCGCAAAGAGAACTGTCAGGATCTGCTTCTATAAAGGGGTAGGAAAGAAAGGAGAGGACAGGGAGGAGGGGGAAACAGAAACAAAATCACATGAACATTAACTTGTCACCAAAACGTTTCAAGGACGGTTAGTTTTTTAAACGATAAAACGTCGACTGGAGATTACGGTAGTCAACGGGGTTAGAAACTATAACACAATTTCAAGCGTTAAAAAGGTAGTTCTGAAGACAATGCCCCTCAATCTAACCCCTACAATTGAAGTCAATGCATACTGCAGTTTAGCAAAGTCTATATAAAAGAGACGAGGCTCTCTGAGCAGTCATTTTAAAGCCCCTGGTTGAATTAATATCAAATTTGTGAATGAATAAGCGACCACCTAAAAGAGCTCAGTCTCCATGAATAACCAACCAGTTCCAATATAATTTCAAATAAAATTAATCAATACCAGCAGATGGTATAACTCATTAAAATTTACTTGTAGTCGATAAAGGGGCCCATGCACGCTTTAACAGTGCAGTTTGACTAAGTGAACCTTGGACCAGAAGCATGGAGAAAATGGGGAAAAATGGAGTGTCCCGGACTGAATCCAATCGGATTTAGTGGAAAATGAAACCCCACACGCCTAGGTACCAAAAATCTACTTTTGAAACAGGTAGATAGACACTCATTTTGACCTATAACCTCTTCCAGTGGGCGCCAATCGTCCTGGGGCTCGTCCCATTGGATTCAGCGTCTCAAGTTTAGTGGAAAATGACACCCCACACGCCAAAATTCATCAATTTGTGAAGTAATGGACCAAAACAGAAAAGCAGCAGCGTGCTTACTGCAGGCATTATGCTTGTAGAAGAGGAGCAGCAACGGAAAAGAAGACACCGGGAACGCTGCAGCTAGGACTGGTTACTTCATAGAAAAGTGCTGCCCCATAACCTCGATTTGCTGGACGAATTGATAGAATGAGTCTTCCTGAATTACCCCACAATTCCGGCAAATCGCGGTAACCGCTAATGAAGGATAGAAGGGCTTCGTCCCTGTTGATTTGTGGTGGGGAAGGGATGCGAGTCAGTAGAGGATTACCAGCACTGCGGCAAGAACTGACCGAACTATGCAACTCACTGGGGAAACTGCGCAGTTCATCGGCGAAAAGTACATGTGTGTACAAACTGTGCACAGGGCAACTGCTGGAGTATATAACTGTGTAAACTGTGCAGTTTCTTCAAATAATCGCTCAAATTTTGTACACAACTTGAACCCTTTCAGTCATACATGACTTCCTTGTTAAGCAGCATTCTGGGATGGTAGGCAACCATTTGCCTCATAGAATCAAAATGAACCATCTCGACCGTCGTGAATTGAAAAATTCACCAAGCTGGTTATGACGAAACCTGTAATCTGGTCACCAACAGGAATGGAAATTGGCAATTTTGTTCCTAAAGGCCGGAGCAATTTATCGCAGCAATCGAGCTGTTACAAAAGTGAGGGTTTCTCGCAATGATTTCTCTAAGTTTACAATCTTGTGGTGAGACAGGTACCACAACCTTCTTTGTATCTACGATTTTGTGCGTTTTCCTTGTCTATATGGCAGATAATACACCAAAACAGACTCATCGCGAGTTTTTAACAGACTTCATTAAACTTTACAGAAGTTTCCCTTGTTAGTGGCTCGTCAAGAGCAAGGAATACTTCGACTATTGAGATGAGAGGTGATGTAGAAATGGCCGTTGACTACTCCATGTCATTCAAGGTTCTCCCATAGGCAAGAAATCGTAAGGTAGCTGAAAGCCTTTCTTGCGGGGATATCGCTCTTCTCATTACTGTATCAATCAAAAGAGAAATGCTGAGCAGTTGAACATGTTTCCCCTCAAACCGCCAATCATTTGGCACAGTCTGCAGCTCTTCAATCATTTCTTCAACTCCATCAATTCTCTCTTCTTCAATACCACTCACGGCTCCACTTAGATCTAGGTTTTCGCAATCTTTACGTTATTTTGGCTAAACATCCGATCTAACTCAACAACACTACTTCGTCCAGCTTTTCAAATAGGGTCGATATCTGAAGTCGAGAAGAAACAATTTATTGTTGCGTGTAAATGACCCTCCACGTTTCATCAATTTATTGGTGCAATTCAGAGCTCAATCATGAGTCGAGAAATCGCTACGATATTAACCGGCCTTGAGGTTATTGGTTTTTGTTTTTTTACAGGAACAAAGTGGCCTACCATCGTTAAATGCGATAAACTTTGGCAACCATCCTATAAAAGGTTCCTCACTTCGTTTTGGATCTCATTGTAATACTTCAAACACAAATTGTAGTGCCCATTCAACAGCGAAATTTACTATTTATTCGTGTCACTGCATTGAGAAACAATACCAAGATCTTATAATTGCAAAAATGCCGTTACACTAAAGCCCCGATAAGTACCTACCCTTTTCTCATGAAAGCTAGGAGAACTCCAAGTCACAAAACAAAAAAGAAATCATAAATATTTAGGTTAACACTTAACAAGTAACACACACGTGCAGAGCCCAAAGATTGACAAAGGGTTAAGTATTTCATACGCTATACTTTCCTTGAGAAATAAAACATTGACGTCATGCAAGAAAAACACCCATGCACTAGGCTAGAATTACAAAAAATTAAATAGAACAATAAAACGAAATTAATTAAAACATTTGCGATCAATTGTGTCAATTTTTATGTAAAAAATATACTATTTTCAAGAAGAATAATAATCAGGAACGGCCATTTTGTCGGTATTTAGAAATGAAAGGTAATGTAGAAAGGCATCGCAAGCGCAGCAGCAGCTTGAGCATTGCACTCCTTGGCACTTCCCTTATTCATGTAGTCACAGTGACTTCAGTACCAAACACAGCCTCAGTTGGGTACATACTCAGTGACGAGGTAGATACCAAAAAAATTCCGAACCTGAATATAAATCATTCTCGCCTCGAGCATAAAATAAATTTGAGGAATGTTTAGGTAGCCTATTTCCACTAGAGCGTATAAAATTCAAGAGAGGAACAACATAGATAAAACACAGAGTAAAACATTCCCACGTAAGTACGACACATTGATATCACATTAGTAATAAAAATTATAATAAAAATGTATATACATACCAATGATGTTTGCATGCAGTGAGTGAGTGGGGCAATTACTGACAAGCTGAATGCCATGGTGCTACAGCGTGGTATTATTAATCTGCACCACCACAACATTCAGGCCGCCATTAATGCATTAAGTCAAGCAAAGCTTCCCGTTGCTAGCCAAGCTTTTATGAGACAAGCGATTTGAAGGGAGAAGGGTGTTAAGTCCGGCAGTTCAATGTTAAGTTACTATTACTACTAGTAACGAATAACTATGACGAAATAAAAATTATAAGAGAAAAAAAAAGTATGAAAAGATACTTTGGAACATAAATACAAAAGTTATCGTCTGATATTATTTAGTGACATTAATTAGAGTAAAGCAGAATGGCAGTATTATGAAGGAATACACTTATTATCCATGCAGTTATTATTTCAATGATTTTGATTGAATACAGTTATGAGGCAAAAGAAAATATAAGTAATTTTTGCAAAATTTGTAGTGTCCTAGAAGCTAGAAATCATTGGTACAGTACACTTACACATTTCTTACTCCCAAACACAACACAGAAATAGTATAGCTACTTGGCTGACGATTAAAATAAATAATTTGTCATCATGAAAATAATTGATGTAATGTTGAATATAAATAATAAATCATTTGTTTACTTAACTAAACGAAAGAGCTCATTGAACAGTTAACTAACCCCAAAACAAAAGATCAAATTTTTTCTAAATAAATCGTGTTTTCTAAGGTATTGTTATTTGTAATAACTAATTTCTCATGTAAGTCATCTTGAAATGAAGTATAATGAAGTAAAAGTTCAGTTTAGCTTGGGTAAGGAGTGCCACAGACCTAAAACATTGATACCAACAGACAAACCAGAACCACATTGATTCATCCACCCATTCAGAATTACTTGAGAGTACGTAATACAAACTTTTATAGAAGGGATAGTGATTACAGAAGGGAGATGTAAGGGGAGTTGATGATAGCTTAGGAACCGCCATTTTGAGACAGCAGTACAACAAAGACAGCGTTCAGCGTACTGAATGTGATCATTTTTTAGATGGTAGAGTTCATCTCAAACATGTCTTGGGCTAGCTGTAGAGAAAACCTGTTACACAGGTTACATCAATCGAAAAACTGTAGCAAGGTTGAAAAACAGGGCAGGTGGGGAGCATCTGCAGGGCTTGCCTGTGATCTATGTCTCTGTTTCAAGGCAAACACAGTTGTTACTTCATCAGCACAGCAAGGAATTGCTCTTTCATGAAGCTGATTGAGAGGCATGAGAGGATATGGTATTAGAGGGTAGTTTACCATTTAGATTATTTTGGCCTTCAAATGATAATGATTATCCCTGTCCCACAGCAGCCATAGAGGTCCTTTTGGAACTCACCCTATACAGTGCAGCAATGTGCATTCCAGTCCGCTGGGAGGATGGTGCTCACGGGAGATAATAAAGCGCGACTTGAGGGCCTAATTGAGATTCTAGACAGGATCAATGTTGAGAAGTCAGCCATATTGGTCTCTAATGTCATGCCAGAGAAGACCACTTCCATATACCATTCAAAGTGGTCATTCAGGACTGACAGCGCTCCGAGGCTTACGCACACTTCCCCAAGGCTCACAGCAATGGTACACTGACGGACCATTGGTGGATGAGCGGGGCTGCCCTTGACTGGAAGTTTACTTGCGCCAGAATCACACTTTTAGACAGCTAGGCAGCTTTGAAGACCCTTGTAGCCTTCAAGTTCACCTCCAAGCTGGCCTGGTAGTGCCTTTAATCCCAGAAAAGGCTCTCAAAGAGGAGCTCGATGGTGCTTCTCTGGGTACCAAGCCACCAGGGTATTCGAGGGAACGAAGATGCCAACCTTCTTGCCAATAAGGATTTAGAGTCTATTCCCATTGATCCTTGAGCAGGGGTACTCTCCGATACAGGGTTTGGGATCACCAAGTGCTGCTTGAACCAGCAGGTCAAATCATGACGCGCTCTCAAAAGGCTGCATACTGGCAGAGGCAAGCTGGCTTCAGGCAGGTAAAGTTCCTCATCTCACCAAATGCAAAAAGGGCAAATATCCTTCTCTCTCTGAGTAGAAAAACCTCAGAATCCTCAGCCTATGGGCAGTACTACCCTCGCGTAAAAGGGGAAAAACAAGCAATAGACACAAGTCAAATACTTTGTCCATATTCTTCCTACCTTTGCGTCAGAAATACTCATCTATCCACAATCCTCGTGAACTCCCCATTGATCCTCCTACAACCTGGTATCAATTTTGAAAACTGAGAAAAAAAAACCCATGATGGTACCGAACTTACCTGTACTGTTGGTGCTCCTCGAAGACTTGACAACTACACGCTCTAAAAGCTCAGCCTGTGATATGGATTAAAAGACATACGCCACAGAATCAGCTTTTAGAACGGATAGCCGAGATGACACGCCGATGAAAGCCCTTCGTCACGACTGCTGCTAATCTTCTACGCTAGGACTCATAGACGATGCTTTGCGAAAGCAACACACAAGCAGAAACGTCCATTTCCACAGTCGATAAGAAGAACTCATACAAAACTTTACCTTCACCCGTGTTCTATCTAATTTGGAGCACTAGCGAAAAGTACTGAGCTTTTACCAACACCTCAACGCACTGCGATATGAATATTTTGTGGCCCAATAGGAAATATTGTGGTTTTAATAGGATTTTAAGCTACCGCAGTGCTCATTGAGAATTGTATGTTCCATGATCAATTAAGTGCAACCGCTAAATTTGAATTCAGATAGGATTGAACAGAAGTTAATGTTTTATCTAATGATATTCTGAAGTATCAGGCACCGTTTGAGAATTCACAAGATTGAGAGGGCGATAAAATTGATCGGTAATTGAACGGAAAGCTCGATAATTTTTATTCTTAGAAATTCACAAAATGAACAAGTAAGAATAACTGAGAAACTGTGAACGCAGTAAACAAAACGCTGTGCGTATTTAAAAGAAAATCTACTTCGATAAAAAATAATTTAAAGCCTCATTATGTACAGGAAAACCCGACCGTGGAAAATAAAAAGCAGAGAAAAGCATGCGACCCAAAGCATAAAGAATTTTGAAAAGGTTAAAGTAAAAGTCTCTTCAAGCGGGGGGCAAAGTCAAGCAGTCTCATCAACTAGATAAATGAGTATTTTGTCATGTCGTTACCGGAACTGTGTTGGTCTTCAGTTTGAAGCTGGAACGGCTGGAAATCGTCTGCGCTCGTGAAGGCGCTCTGCAGCGCGCTGTTGATGAACTCTTCGTTCTTCAACTGACTCAGACGATCCTGAACGGTGACGGTGGCAATAGTTGAAGTTTGAATTTGAACAAAGATTGCGTTAAATGCGTTATAACTACGATAAAGACTTACGGGTGAGGTTTTAGCGATAGGTTCGTTCGCTGGTGTGGATGGCAGGGCTATGGCTTTTTTCTCTTGTGATTCCTCTTTGTCTTGTAGAGTCTTGAGATCAGGACACAAGAAAACTTCGATTTCTTCTTTTTCCGATTTGACGATCATTTCCACCTGGAGAGATTGAAGAGAGTGTTATTAGATTGCGCAGAAATAAGCCTGCTGAGAAGTGGTCTAACCTCATTTAGGACTACTTTTGGGAAATTCATGTTTTCGTTTTGAGAAGAGAGAAGAAAAATCGGCTCAGGTTAGGCTTATTCGGAACCAGCATCGATCTTTAAAATTCCAAATTATAAAAGAATTATCTAGAATATACACATCAGCATACATTTTTAATTGGAACATGACCCCGCTATAACACGTTTCCGCATATCATTCTCCAACATTTTACTGGACAGATGGTACAACTCAATTATTTGAACCCCATTTACACTCATATCTTTGACACACCCATGTTTCCAACCTTCATAAAAAAGTTTTTCAGTTAGAAAATTAACTTGTAGGTGAATAAAAAGCTATATTGACTATTAATGCCCACTTTCACCAAACAGTTGAAACCCAAAACCCTAAGATGTCCAAAGTAACCGGCGTTTAAACCAGAAACGTCATTCACTAGAATGCGTTTTTGGAGTTTTAAACTGCTTCAAGGCGGTTCAAGTTTAAACTCTCAATATCCGGGCGATCAAGCTGCTAAACTCGTTTACTGCCGGTGGTTTTTAAAGATTTTAAAAATTTTTAAAGAATGAATTTGGGAGATTTGAATGGTGTCTTGAATTAACCAGTATTATTGCTCACAATGAGGTAAAATGTAACTGATAGCACACAACTGAGATGTGCTGACTTCAGCGGGGCCAGCGAGTCTACAGAATTAATTACAGGAACATACCTAGCCTCTGGTATAATTGTTCATTTCTTATGATGTTAATTGAAGAAAACAATTTATTAAGTATATTTGGTGACTAGGTGCCCTTGTCGAAGAATTACCTACCGAATTGTTTTTCCTAGGGCGCCATGTGGTGGCAACACGATCACGAAAATGTATTTATATTCCGAAGACAAAAGCGGCGGTTGTGCAAAATACGAGTATGATTGAATTTCAGACACGTACAATTTGAAATTTTATTAGAATTTTAAGAGTAATAAACAATTTATTCAACTATTTTTATTTTTCCTTCTCCCCTTTTGGTTGGTTATTCCTTGAATAATCAACCTATGTTTTAATGAAAAGGTCAACCTCTCCGATTCGGCCCAAAATGTTTTTCTGGGCGTTTCAAGGTGTCTAGATCAAAAAAGTCAAATGTGCGTCCGCCGTCCGCGCCGGTTTTGGTCAAGTAGACAATTTTCTAAAAATCTGAAATATTGGTCAGGAACCCATTTCCGGCTTTAGTTGGTCCTCGAAACTTTTCAACCCGATCGGGCCAAATTTGGGTGGGTAGGGGTCAAAATGTGTTTTTGAAAATGGATTTCGAGTTTTGGGATTAGAGTGGTATTTTTGAATTTTGACGCTTGACGTCCCGGAACCTTGGCGCCTCGGTGAGGGTCAAATAATTTTCCACCATTCGAAATTTTGAGATTTTGGTACCTAGCGTGTGGATATCATTCTCCATAATTTTGGACGGATCCAATGACGTCCCGAACGATTGCCGCCCACCGGAAGAGGTTATGGATGCTGAATCTATCCTTAAATTAGTCTCCAAGTGCCTGGTCCGAGGAATAACCAACCCCTGTGTAAGAATTTGCAGAGTTTTTAATCCCCATCTCGGCCGTAATTTTTGATTTTTCTCTTCTCTTCCTATCCCTCACCATTGTGAGTAAATCAAGCTCAACTCGTCTTCTACCAGTTACATTTCATGAACGTGATATGAATGCACTTCGGTACAAAACTTCGTGAAAATGTTTCATCGACAGTCACCAACAAAACACAATAAAATATGGAATCTCGAATGTCAGGAAATCTGGAATGGAATATTGAATTATCTGCCCAAACACGTCACTTAATCCAGTTTTCATCTCAAAACGGGTTAATCCGACTTATAGGGGACGCCAGCATGATTCCAGATTTAACTTTCCAGATTAACAATAATCGAGTTTTACTAAACTTCGGTAAATAATTTTATGGTGAAAGAGGGGATGGGGCAAGAATTTTCTTTCTTTTTCTGACTTTGGATCGACCCTGCATCACACAGCCGCAATATTTATTCTCAAACATTGCAGATGTGACAATGTTCCCTATACCTGTGAAACATTGTTTTCCTGTCTTCCTCAAGATCTGGGCAGTTGTTTTATTTTACTTTTTATTCATCGCGTATGCGCTCTTTTTCTTTTCGCGCAACTTTCGTGCGAATCAACGCAGCACACCACTTCAGCTGAAGAAATGGTACCTTAAATTCTTACAAAACTTAAAAAATTCGTGAGCGGAGAGAACACAACCGAAAAGTCTGATAAAGTAGCGATAAGAAAAGAATATGAACCACAGGTATGAACAGGGACTTAAGACCTTTAGTTTTGAGTAGTACTTGTTCTGTCTTCAGGTGTTATTCCTCAAGTGGAATAACATTCTAACGCTTTCTGTCGGATAAGGGATAAAACTAGAGGTAAATCTTCTCTCAGTTCAATTTGAAATTGAAAAAAAATTACGGGCTAGACCACTTTTCTTCCCAGGGGCTCAAATAACGAGAAGAACATAGGAATTGTTAGAACCCAAAGCAGCTCATTTTGTTCATTCCTCGCTGTTCTTTTGAATAATGTTAATTATGTCCTCCCAGCCTACAATTTCTATCATTTTCATTCGTTCAAATGAACATCTGTATACACCCATCTTACCGACGACTTGCTAGTGGGTTGTGGAACTTCGAGATGAGTGTGAGCCGGTGCTTTTATCACCATGACGGTCTGGTGGCTGTAGTGTTTTACGCTCCTCAAGTCCATGTAGCTCAAGTAAGCATACCTCGTATCTTTCAGCAAATTCGCTACGTCGGTGTCTAAAATTGAAACGAGAACGTTAACGAATTTGTTAAGATAATACAAGTGATAACTGCAATATTTATTGGGAGGTTTGAATTGTCTACGAGGGAGAACGGATTGAAAACGACAGAAATTATTCAAAACGAAGGAACGTCATCAAATTTCTCAAAACAATACGAGTGATAACGCGAGCATACAATGCGCTGTTGATTCAGAGGGTTGGAATCATCTACGAGGTTAAACGGAATAAAAACGACACAAATTAATCAAACAAAGGAAATCCGATTAGATATTTGAGATAGAGAAAAAGAAAGTGGGCGAGCGAACTGTCGTGCAGTTTATGCTTGGAATAAAGAGGAGCCCCGAACGGAATGAATAAATGAATGGCATTGATCCACAAAGACGTTGGTTTTTAAACGTATAACTAAAATACACAGAAGCCTCGCGTCAACGTACATAGAAGAGAGACTCAACTGAAAACACGAACCTGCTCTTTTGATGAGTTCGTCGAGGTTTTTCTCTTCTTTTTCGAGCATTTCGATTTCATTTTGGACGTCATTTTGATTTTCGGTGAAATTTCCGCCCCTGAGAAATTAGGATAAAGACCAAAATGATTAACGAATGTTTCATCGCGTTTTACTTAGTGAAGACAACATCGAAATTAACTACCTCCACTGTATGTTATTTTTCGATCTTTTTTCGAGTATTCCAACACCTTCGAGGACGTTCGTGATGTCGTATATTCTCCGTTTTTGCACTTCCAGAGCGGTTGAAGCGTAGTTGAGGTCAACGATCCCTCGAGGTGATTTTTGGAGGAGCTCGACAAATTTTTTCGTCAGAAGACCGAGGGACGTGTCGTAACGTGTGGACGATTTCATTTGCCCTGTGAAAAAATTTGGTGAATTACTTCGTTTGAGGTGAATACTTGCAGCGTGAAAGGGGGTAAAAGCGCTGTATACCTCGCGACGATTTCAACAGAGGGTTGCTCTTCTTTTTTGACTTGGGCGCTTTGAAGTCGACGACCTCTTCATACCCTGGTGACTCCATAAGTCGGCGTTTAACCATCTGCAAAAAAGAAAAACGATATTCATTCAAAGGAAATTCGATAAAATAAAAGATCAAATAAACTTCATTACAATTCAATTTCAGTTTAACTTCTTTGAACCGAATAAAAATACCTATTGTAAGTAAATTACGATGTTAGACCAATGTAAAGGTTCGCTTTGGATCGTACATCAACGTGGGAAATTTCTGGGGAAATCAGATCAAAAACGCTGCAAATTCATCCACAGGGGTTGGTTATTCCTCGGACCAGCAGCATAGAGACTCATTCAAATCGATTCAGGGACCAACATTTAGTGGAAAATGATACCCCACACGCCTAGGTACCAGAAATCTCGAAAACACATTCGAAATGGGTAGATAGATACCCATTTTGACCCATGACTTCTTCCAGTAGGCACCGATCGTTCTGGGACCCGTTCCAATGGATTCATCGTCCAAAATTTAGTCGAAAATGATACCCCACTCACCTAGATCGCCAAAAATTTATTTTCTGAAAAACACATTTTGGTCCTTGAAACTATTCAGCCCAATTGGACCAGTTTGGGCGGGGGTAGGGGTCAAATGTGTTTTTCAAAAAATGTATTTTCGATATTTTCGGCGATCTAGGTGTAGTGGGGTATAATTTTCGACTAAATTCTGGACGCTGAATCCAATAGGACGGGTTCCAAGAACGATTGGTACTCACCAGAAGAGGTTCCTGGGTCAAAATCGGTATCTATCTACCCATTTCGAATGTGTTTTCGAGATTTCTGGTACCAAGGCATGTGGGGTATCATTTTTCACTAAATTATGGACGTTGAATCGGTTGGAATGAGTCTCCCCGTGCTCCTGGTCCAAGGAATACCAACCCCTATGAATGAATTAGCAGCGGTTTTTACTTAATACCCTGCCAAGGGCTACTTCAAAACCACAGAACTAATGGTTTTTGCCATAAAAATAGAGGCAAAACCTATTGTTTTTCTCCTTCAAACTTGACACCAACGTAATAGATTCCAGCATTGAAACAAGAATCTTCACACGGAGTCAATAGGCAATACCTAAATTAGAAAGCTGATTGAATTTGAAATTTTTGTAAGCAGCGCAGGTGTTTTCAGTTAAATTTGTCATCATTGAACGGCTGTTTTGGTCTTCGTTTCAATTTTTCGTGATCACTGATCTCAGATGTTGTCTTAGTAGGCGTATTAGAGACATTGTATGCTAATTAGGAAATAACTTATAAGTATCTTGATGTGATGACTCATACCAGAAACGAAAAATAAATTCCATTTTTAGTATTTTACAAGATGAAATGAACTCCGAGCACAGCACCATAAGCTGACTGAGGTAGCTTGAGGCGCTATTACTTATGAATGAGTTCAAATTGAACTTCGGGCTCCCACCAGTTAGCGAGAAAGGTTAATTGCATTTGTAAGTAATTCCATCGACCAAATAGGTACGGATTTTCTCAACCAAAATCCGCAAGAGGGATTTTCGTACAGGAGCCTCCTCAGTTCATTTTAGAAGTTTATTGATAATAAGTCAAATTTGTAAAAGTAAAATTTGGAAGAAATTTGATGGTAAACACGAACGCAATTTCACTCATTCAAAACGGTTTTGTGGATTCAACTGACCTGAGCCTTTCCAGGGCTGATCGATGGCCGCTGTTGCGAATGTGGTGGCGTCCGTCCATAACCATGGTCCAAAAGGTGGAAGGGAGATGAAATGACACCGTACAGGTCGCCTGACTCGCTTTTACAAATTGGAGAGGCTGTTTTCGTGGAAAGGAAATTTAATTGAAATTACGTCAAATAATTTAGGGGGAGAAAATGGCCAAAAATCGTTCAGTTAAATTTTTGAAACAAGTAGAAACTCACCATCGCTGTATTTAATGTTGGTCACGTTGGGTGAATGAAAAGACATGTCTTCATCGTCATGGCGGATACGAATTTTGTTACTCTGAAAAACAAGAAAAATAAAATGAATAAATAACATATCATAATCAAACGATATGTCTGATGATATGATCATTATTACGGGGTCAAGACTACGAAAAGCGTCTATTCGTGACAGCCGTCGAAGTTAATTTGCAACCATTCTCTGTAAATTCCGGTTAAATAAATCCAAGGAAATAAGAAAATTCTTCATTATTAGACGCATTGATTCAACATTTAACGTTTGTTTGTTAAATTAAACCTAGTAATTCAGGTAAATTTGACTAAAATGACCAAATTACGGTTTAAATGGGCAACTCGCCCAGTGATCTCATGAAGATGTGCACAGCTCTATGGGATTGTGGTAGAATTTTGATGTAGGGAGACCATCAACCACATTTTATATTGTTCTTCAACAATATACTCGTATTTTTGATGAGACGAGTTGACAGTTCATTTTCGGTTGTAAATTAGGAAATTTAAAGAAAATTGCGATAAGTCAAATGCCACGCTACGAACCTAAATCGTAAAGGACGAGGACTAAAGGACAGGTGCTCGTGACCAAAAGTTTTGGATTTGGAGTTTTGGACATTGAATAGGAGGCGAAATTTGGCGTTAAAAACGCATTAAATCTTTTTTGTGGATATTGTTGTGAAAATACATGATTAAGATGTTCTTTTTTCATAACTAATGTCAATAACTTAAATGCCAAAACGGGGGTTTTGAGGGAGGACCGTGCTTAGGATGGTATTTTGAAGAAATTGAGGTATTTCCACCAAGTAATTTACAATGGACTAGTTTTCCAAAGAGCGCTTGTTCTTGGAGGGTGAGGGGGAAGGGATCGTATGACCGTGCACACGTTTAACATGTAATTTATAAAACTGTGAAAATAACGAAAAGGCATTTTTTGACCGTAAATAAGAGACAATAAGGGAAATCATGGTTAAATGGTCACCCCTCGTGGAGAAGACAGCGCACAGGTACATCTGGGTTGCACGTGGCAACTTCTAAAGACGAACAAAATAGGTCTGTTCGAAACTTCTACAAGCGACATGATAGGACACAGCTCTTAGAAATTATTTAAAAAATTGATACAAAATATTTTATAACGGTTTATTGTACTAGGTAACAAGTTTTCGCTATCTGTAAGACTTGGAGTATAACTTCCTACCCTTATTGAGAAGAAAAAGATAAGGCAAACGTTTTTTTTCAATTATTAGTTTTTATTCAAAAGTAACCATTTTCAAAAATACCCTGGTAACCTAGCCGATATTGGTCCAAGACGCCTGAATTGATTAAAATCCTACAATTCAGTGGAGAAATGATCCCTTAACGCGCATCTAGGTCCCCAAAAACCTCGAAAAACAGTTTTCAAAATACCCATTTTCACTCATACCTTCCCTCCGTTTTCGCCGAAACGGCTTCTCTATTGATTTAGCGCCCGTTTCAGGTGAAAAATGGCACACCAACATACGTGAGCACGTAAAAATCTCGAAAAATCCTTTTAAAAATACCCATTTTACCCATACTCTGCCTTCGTTCGTGGCGATCGGGCTGAAAATGCAGAGACACAACTAAAGTTCAGTGCATTTTGTAGCATTTCAAACACTTATGGCAACAGCCCAAACAGCGAACAATCATTTTTGGATTTTCATCCATAACTGGTTTCGGGAAAAACTTGATCTTGTTGTCAATACAAAGGCACAACTGTGTTATCCCAATAGAATTATAATTACCAGAATTTAACTAACCAATTTATACATTCTAACTTATTTCCACCATTTTATTTCTGATTCACCTAATTTAATGTCACATCTTTTAAAATATTTCTTCAATCTCCACCACGTATTTGGAAATTGGACGTTTTTGAAAATGAGTATTTCCCCTAGAAGGTAAGAGTATCTGTTCCTATCATTAAAATAATATATACAGAATGCCCTACGAGTTGTCCCTCCCTCAAATATCGTCCAAATGGGAGTAAACAAAAACTGTTTTTTTTTTTTTTTTGACAGAGGCAAAGGAAATGAAGAGTTATAAAAAACCCAGCAAGCCTATGATATATTATGTGCAAACACGCGCTAAAAAAGGTTATTTTTGACACTAAATAAACGGGTTTGGTCATTTTGGTCATTATTCCGGAAAAAAATGATCCGAATCAAAAAACGGGTAGCATTTTGTAAATCAGCGTAAAAAAAAAAAAAAAAAAAAAAAAAAAAAAAAAAAAAAAAAAAAAAACTGCCACATTTTTATAACTATCCATTTTTTGATAATTTTAGGGTAGCGGAACTTTGCGTGCTCGCTGAAACGGTTGCGCGCAATCGGTAAAATTGTTTGAGAGGTCAAAGTTCCATGAAATTTCCGGTAGAAAATTGGGGTTCCAATTTGATATAAGAATGTTAGTGTCAGTTAGGCATGGTTGTGCAGTTGCGCGGAGTCCCTGCACAAAAATATGAAGAACCAAAAAAAAAAAATTTTTTGTTTACTCCCATTTGGACGATTTTAGGATGGTGAGGGGGAACAACTCGTGGGGCACCTTGTATTTATACTTGATACAAAAAATTAAGTTTCGTTGCTTCTTCCAAATTGATCAGTTCGAAATATTTTCATTTGTCGTGGCGGAAATGTAAGAAAAGCCGATGGTCGATGGCCAGGGCCATCAATTGAGCTCAATGGGAGGATCTTGATTCAACCACTCATTTTTGAATTTCTGCTTATCGCCATGTTGTGTTAGACACTATGAATGGATGAATTCCTTTGGATGGGAGAAATGACGCCTCGTTTTCACGTGTAGTTGGCACCCTTGTAGGTACTTGACGGTGGTAAATGAGCCTACGCCTATACTGAACGAGCACTCCAATGTATGGCGCTAATTGAATTAAATAAACAAGTTTTTCGATCGAGATTAATGGAATCTGTTGAGGCCGGAGAACTGTGTGTAGTACCTGGTTCCCCCTTTCGTCGCACAAAAGGGGGGAAGCCGCCGACAGAGGTCGGTAGGTGCAACGTCGCATCGCTGCACCCCTGCCTTCTAACAAGCACCCCACGTCGCATTCAACATCGACTTCTCCTCTACCAGTTGCCTCTTTCCTTCATTAACCGGTACCTGACGTTTTGCTCTGACGAATATGTACCAAGCGAGGCTTCATCTTCTTCCCATAGGATAATTCAACATCCTGAAGTCCGCGTTCACTCGGTTGACATTGACAGCTCGTCGGATTTCGAGCCCCCTCAGTAAAACCAACGAGTGGAACGACGTGGATTCATTTTATTTCAACCACGTCAAACCCTCACAAATCGTGTTCGATAACAAGAATACATTTCCTCAAAAAGCCAGTTTCCATTGAAATTGTCGAGTGAAATTCGAATTCTCACAGGAACGCTACCAGAGCGATATTATGTTTGACCATACGAGCAAATATCACGCCCCACTCGTAATTAAAATCGAGGAATACTGCCAATAAAGTATTCGGCCAAATGAGATCGGTGAAGTGAAATAGCTTCACGGCGTGATTGCACATTCTCCGAATAAAATACGATCAATTGTAACGACAGACGAATGAAATAAAAATATACTCCAGAAGCCCTACAACACTAATATAAATTCGGAGGCGATCGGCAAATAAAACCCTGAACCAGTATTAAGAGGGAAACACATTGACCACGACTGAATATTTTATAACTTCTCACTATGATCTCAGCACTCACATTCCTCAAAGTTGAGGAAAATTACGGCAGTTCATTCCCGATTTGATTCAAAAACATTATTGTGATGCAGAGATTAACTCCTTTAGGAAAAGCCGACCGCTCAAAAATACCAGAAATTTAGAGGGTTGCGAATATTTCTATTCCTAATATAATATTTGCAATTCCACCCTAAGTTGTAATGAGAGAAATTGGGGATTTTACTCCTATCAGAAGAGCGGTAAGTTTTGGTTTATCATTCTAATCTTAATATGAAGCCTATGCGTTCATATCGATCAAAAACAAATTTCCTCCCATAACTATTCACGTTTTTGGGGCTGTAAGTAGATTTCAAATCCATCAAATGTCCATCCGGGCCAGAAATGACCTTTAAAATGCTCCAAAAAAATCAAATCTTGCACGTAGGCCTTGTTTGGGTTGTGCCTAGGTCAATGTCAACCGAACCGGTCAAAAAGGAGGCAAAATATGAATGAAAATTTGAATTTCCAAAATAACTTGAGATTTTTTAGGACTTTTTTAAAACAATTTTATACTAAATTTGGTACGAATCGAGTCGGATGGGTTCCGAAGTGATTTCCGCATACCGAAATGGGAGCAGAAGGACATTTTGAAAATGGGGATGTTATAAGAAGAAAAAATGTTCGTCTCATTCTCTCCTTAAAACATCAATTTCCGATTCATCCCTCCAAAAATGCCAAAAACGTAACAAGAAGACAAAAAAAAAAAAAAAAATTAAAATGCCGAATGATTAGTGTGCAGCTTGCGTTTAGGTTAGGGTCGCCTGAAGGTAGTCATCAGAAGCAAATATGAAGATGTTTTTCAACAAATTATCAACTATCTTCATCAAAATTGAGCGACACCGTTGGATGAAGACCCTAGCGAACGGAATGAGTGTTCTTTTTTTTTTCTTGAGACAGTAGTTTCACGGTTCGGGGTTACTTCCTGTCGTCGGCTTTAGTCGAAAATTGTCAACAAAAATTATTCGGCTTCCGAGTGAACGTCCCCAGACTATTTTCAGGTGAACGTCCCGTCTGCAGTTTGCCAGAGGTTACGAGCAGGTATGATTAGTTTGAACTATTAGAGGATTTTTTGAGGTTAAATTTAAGATTTAGAGATGATTGCAAGATCAGGGACAATATACTAACACACTACTCCCATCTATCGGCTTCTGTCACCAAAATGTGCGTTTCTAACTTTTGTCGAATCTGAGAGAAACCCAGAATGATAAATTAGAATGTGTAGTGGAATAGACAGTGCACACGATAAAATGCATCCTACCTCTCCCTCTTGATATGTAAAATTTGTATGTAAACAACCCCACCCCTCTAATCATTAGTACTTGACGCCTAACTGATTGAACGGGGCCAAATTATGATCAGACCAACAAGTTTCTCTAAAAGAGGGTGAATCTACAATCTTAGTTATTTAAGGGTATTTTAGGTGTGAGTAGGTACTTGGAATTTGACATTTTCTAACGTCAAAAAGTCAAATGACAAATTCAGAAGCAATTTAGAATGCGTAGGGATAAATTATTTCAACAAGTATATTCAAGAGCTAATAGGATTATTTTCCGAGTTCTTTTTAGGCTTCAGTAGAGGGTTTGTAGATGATTGAATACTTGATTTTGGTTGGTTATTCCTTAAATAATCAACCTATGTTTTCACGCAAAAGGTCAACCTCTACGATTCTGCCCAAAAATTTTTCTGGGCTTTTGGTAGTAGAAAATTTTTCAAACACCTGAAATTTTGTCAGGGACCCGTTTCCGGCTCTAGTTGGTCCTCAAAACTTTTCAGCCCGATCGGACCAAATTTGGGCGGGGTAGGGGTCAAAATGTGTATTTCGAAAAATGGATTTTCGAGACTTTTGGCAATCTAGGCGTGTGGGGTATCATTTTCCACTAAATTTTGGACGCTGAATCCAATGAAATGGGTCCCAGAACAATTGGCGCCCTCTGGATGAAGTTATGGGTCTAATTGGGTATATATTACCCATTTTGAATGTGTTTTTTGAGATGCCTGGTACCTAGGCGTGTGGGGTGTCATTTTCACTAAATTTTGGGCCCTGAATTGATTGGAATGGGTCCGGGACCCGCCACACCCACTGTTTCCCCTATTTTGAAGAAATGAGTCTCCATGCGCTTGGTCCGAGGAATGACCAACCCGTGTGTAAGAATTTTTTTAACTGGTGATAACGTGAAAGGGATTTCTCAGTATTCCGTTTCATGAATAGGAAGGCAGACCTTCCAATTTCAATACACGGATTTACAACAGTAAGCAAAGAACACCTTGAAGAGGTCGCTACGTCGATATAAATTCGTCAAGAACTGGTCGGCAAAACGCCTCAGGAGCGTTCACCCCACATTTCTTTCGGATGGAGTGTGCTCAGTGCCTTACGTTCCACAACCTATTGTCGTGAATGAATTCAATTCAAAAAGAAAAAAAGAAGAAAGGTGGCGTTATACGGCGAGACCCGTCGATAGAAGGGACATCTTGCATCTGCTCGGTGCCCTGGGGTGGCTCGCGGACTTGAAAAGATCTTGATACTATACAGGGTCCAGGTGGAAGGTGAGATGTGAAAGGAGAGGAGTTTTGTCTCGGACGAATTTGTTTCCCTGTTTGAAGTTACAGGGGTGACGTGGAAATGAAACCACGCGAAAACTTCCTCATTGAGCTCACTCCAGGGAAAATCGATGGAGCGGGCGGTTTACGAACACGCACCTTCATTTCGAAGATTGTTTAAAGTTGGAAATACCTGACTACTTATATGAGAGGAAAAGAAAAAAATTGACAGCCGAGTGATTGATCTGTCGAGGACTCAATGTGAGTTCATTGTTCGTGCAATGTACCTGTAAACTGAATGGCCTTTTAAATTAAAATAAATACGCTCGCTATAGACCGCGAGATAGCCGAGACATTACGGTATCGTATCCTTCTTAATCGACACCTCTATATTTGAAAGCTCAGTTCAAACACCACTTGACATAGTTACACCTCTCATCAGATTCGAAGGTGTAGAAAATGAAATGGAGGAAAGGATTTGCGAAAGCGAGAGAAAATGCGCAGCTTCGACATAAAAGTGTGAATAATTACACGAATAACACTGCGACTTTATATAGGGCGTTGAGCTTGGTATTTATACAGTGCCATGATTTTCAGAAGGAATTATTGGAAGGAAGATGTTTGGAACGATAATTCAGCGTGCTCTCAGATTGCCCGTTACCGGACATGCCTTTAATGGAACAATTAGAAGAAACCCAAATCCGTGTTATCGCAACAGAAACTACTACGCTATTCCAGAAACTTCAAAAAGTTTGACGTAGATGGACAAATATCAATTCAGATTTTAAAATTTGATGGAGAAATGCAGAAAATTCTTCAACAGGGTTATTTCTCGGACCAGGAGGAGCAGAAACTGTGGGAAAAGTGTGAGTGTAGAGTGTCCCAAACTCATTCCAATCGATCCAGGAACCAACATTTTGTGGAAAATGATACCCCACACGCCTAGGTATCAGAAATATCGAAACACTCATTCAAAATGGGTAGATAGATGACCCATAACTTCTTCCGGCGAGCGTCAATCGTTCTGAGAACCATCCCATTCGATTCAGCGTCCAAAATTTAGTGGAAAATCATACCCCACACGCCTAGATCGCCGAAAATCCATTTTCTGAAAACTAAATTTTGACCCCTATTCACCCATCCCTCTCCCAACGAAAAGTTTCGAGGTCCAGCTGGAGCCGGAAATGGGTCCTGAACAAAATTTCAGATTCTTAGAAAATTGTCTATGACCAAAAACTGCGTGGACGGCGTCGGACATTTGCCTATTTTGATCAAAACACCTTGAAACGCCCAGAAAAATGTTTTGGGGCAAATCGGAGAGGTTGACTTTTTGCATGAAAACATAAGTTGATTATCTAAGGAATAACCGGATGGTAAAATATTTGATGCGATAGTAATTCCATCTTTATCACAACAAACCGCTCATTGAACACGAGAAGAGAGAACTCGATAATGCCAATCAACTGGTGATTTAGTCATGGGCGGGGAAATATCCCTTCCGAGAATTCAACTCATCAACACTGGGCCAATTTGGATCAATCGTGGAAATCAATCCCACCAAATACTCTCCTCGGCAGTGACAAGAGCGTTGCGGTATTTGATTGTTCAAATGAGCGGCATCCTCGAGGGAATTCATTTCACATTTGAAAATGGTCGTTGATTAGTGTTCCTCTGATAGTCAATAGATTCTCTCAATATAGCTGCTCTGATAACTCTCATTGTTTTTCATTTTTTATTAAACTTGCTACCTCAGCGGTTGCACGAGATAATGCAACAAAAGGCTCAAAACCCGTGAGAAATGAAACAATTTGATATATTATGTCCATTTTTTTCACTTCATGGCCGAATTTCTTGAAACGAGCCACTCAGAGGGTGGCCCCTTCGTTTGACCACCGGGAAACGAGTTTCGTTGGCTTGGTTCTGGTTTTTGGGAGGGTTATTGAGACGAAAAGGGCGGCTTCACGATATTGTGTTACCTTCGACTTGAGTAACATGAGAAGGAAAGAACGCGTGGAACCGAGACGACAATGTTAACTTCGTATTCAACAATGGAATAACTAAGCTAAAGAGAAAAGTCATGAGTAGTTGTTAGAGTAAACTCGTCCCTAAACCGTATAAATGATGCTCTATACAAAGCCAGCAGCAACTTCAACTTGAAAATACTGCTCCGCTAAACTTTTCCTCACGCTAAAGACTCATAACTCATCAATAATTGCCTAAGTGATGCAGGTACCTCAAACGAACGCGTAAAGTTCAATTTCAAGAGTTCGACCATAATTCCAAGGTTTTAATGGAGTCCAGTAAAGCCAAAATAACGTTCGACATCAACCAGGTCACGCAGAATGGCCATTCAATTTATAGTTTTTCTAAAAATACACTGAAAGAAATGAACACTGGACACCATCCAAGCAAGGGCTTCAAATCAATTATATACCTTACGTAATATAATTAAAATTTGGGCTCTTGAAGTAGCCAAATCGTAGAGCCAAAGAAGAAAAGGCTGCAAATTATTCCACAATGGTTGTTTATTCCTTGGAGCAAAATTATGGGGAAAACGGTGAGTGTAGAGTGTCCTGGACACATTCCAATCGATTCAGCGTCCAAAATTTAGTAGGAAATGACACGTCACATGCCTAGGTTCTTACGAAATAGGTAGGTAGGTATCCATTTTGACCCATACCCAAGTTCAGTGGGCACCAATCGGTCCAGGACTTATCTCGATGTATTCAGCGTTATAAATTTAGTGGAAAATGATACCCCACATGCCTAGTTTCCCAAAAAGTGCTGAAAGTAGAGAAGCAAAAAACATATTTTCACCCATACCTTCCCCGAATTCGGGCCGATTGGGCTAAAAAGTTTCTAGGGCCAACCAAAGCTGGGTCTTTGACCAAAATTTATGATTAAAAAAAAACGTTCTATAACCAAAACGACACGTACGGTGGCTGGATATTTCGATTTTTATATCTTGTCTAGACATCATGAACGTATACTATCAAATTTTAGGGCCAATCAGAGAGGCTGACCTCTGGTTAACATAGGTTGTCCTTAGAAGGATTAATCAACCAAAATGGTGCTGAATCGAAAGCCCCGGTTCTGCTATGGAAATATAAGCTAAGTTATTCCGTGAAAAAGCTTTCGCCAAAAGAGTCAACCCCTCAATTGGGTTTTTGAGTCTCTTTAGTACCAATGAATGTGTTTCAACTGCGACAAAATTCATCAGGGAGAGAAAAAAAAAAACACGTTTCAGGTACATGTTAACAACAAGGTCATGCAGAAATCAATACCTTTATTAACACGACATGACCGGTGTTGAAAGGCACTTTTTCCATCCTGTTTCAATCAACCGCTCGGACAATCCTCATACAGTATTCGATAGAACACCGAGCAATGCATCAACCGGGGAGAAGAAATGATCGAATCAAATCCCCCATCCCTGAAGCGTCCCCTCGGCTCAGGTGGGATGTGGGAAGTGAAGTAATGAACATTTTAAAGGGCCAGCCAGGCAAAAAAGTCTACATTCCTCGTGCTACTCTCCTGTTCCAGCCCAACCGAGAAGGAAAGGAAAACAGTCGAAGATAAAACTCGAACGTACGCTTCGTTTTTACATGAACAAAAACTACGTATAGAAGATACTATAATTGAAGACAAAATTCTAATTGAATTATTGATAAATGATCTTAAACTGTTATAGAAATCTAATAAGCAGTCCAATGAAATGAAAGCGCACCATTCAAAATGGTGTCCTGGACTTGGCCGCGCCCTTTTCTAGCTGAACATCTCATAAAAATCCACCCAAATGTTCAGAATAATTCTCTCTACCTACTTGTTCATTGGATTTTTCCTCTACATATTCGTTGATAAGATGAGATCTGAGGATATTATATTATATTCCTATTAAGGAAAAATAAAAACTTGTAGATAAGTTTGTACTATAGGCACTCGGTTGACATGATAAGTCAGCCTATAAGATAGACAATTATTAAATACCGCAATTTTTTGCGAATTTATACAAGAAGAGACAACAAAGATTTACTCTCAATGACAAAAGCCACGTTAAAATATTTGAGTAAATATATGACTTACATAGACTGTGGTTTGTATAACCTCATCTAAAAAACATGGACGACCTGAAGATTTGATAACAACACAGAAAATATAAAAATGCCAGCTATTCATTCGGGGCTTCGGTTATGCAAGGTGATAATCCGGTAGAGTTCACGAGCCGAACGAATTATATTTTCAAGGAACTTATTTATTTACAGGTATATTCTGCATAGTGGAGCTCAAAAATACCCAAAGTTTGTTTAGAGGTATTTCTAGTTGTAGCCGATGGTCATGGTCTCTGTACTGAGTAGTGTCTAATTATGAAAATTGATAAATGAGCCTCGATTTAGCTTGAATACGTTGCATTAAGGTATAACTTGGTGATGACATGATCGACTCAACTTCGAAGATGTCCATTTATGGGGAATAGGGCCCAGAAAATAACGAATTTCTCCTTTCAGGGAGCATTCGGATAATATATTGACTTCATCAGGGCTTCAGAAAACAGAAAATAATGAAATTATTTTTAGAATTTTCAGTATGGTGATATTTTCTAGACAAACCCGCTAATTGGATTGCAATACTCAATAAAAGGCACCAAACAAGTATCCAAAAGCGTATATAATGTCGGTACAGAGTATACTGTGGTCATATGACAAATATAACATAATAAATGACGGTACAGAATCGATGAAACGTAGCTAAAGAAATATCACGTGCTCGAAAAGACTCGAGTAACTGGACACCGTCAATAACATCTCATTATACCTAACTACATGGACTACAGAACTTCCTTCCCGCCCAGCCCACTATGGCCACTCGGGGACAACAGCTGTCCCGGATGTAGGTACCTAGCAGTTGTAAAAGTAATTACGAGGTCAACGCATCTTTCAAGAACATCCAAGATGAGCTAACAAAAAGCTTAACGGAGCCACGAGCCAACTATTTTATAAGAAGCTAACAATCGAAGTCTCAAAATTCTGACGGCAGATATGATAGGCATGAGAGTTAACTATGTGGAGTTGAGATTTTAACGTTCTCCTTCACATTTTCTGGAAGTATTAGCACCAAATCTAAACAGATCTTGAAACCAAAAAAATAAATAAATAAAAATAAAAATTGGTATCAGAAAAGCTCTCATTCAAAGGACAGAAAAATAAACCAAAGAACAGCTAAATCTGGCAAATTACTTCCAAAAATTCGTTGACTTTTACACAACTTGACGTATAAAAATCGTAAAGAGAGATTTTTATTGTGGTTACAGTCGTTTTGATGGACTGAATACGAAATACCTTTCGTAAATAGTAGAGGACTCTAATAACTTACACACTTCACACCTAAGCGTGAAAAAACGCAGTCTTTCGTAGCATCCAATATGTAAAAAGTTGAAACCATCTGATAAGGAAGTATTTATTCAGCACTTAATAGTTGGCCTTATCCGCAATCGGAAAAGAGAGTTAACACGACCTTATGTTTTAAATCCTATAAAAGGCCTCATTTTTTACCTTTTTATAATAATTGATACAAATTTATAAAGTGTTGCCTTGAAAAAAGATCATTTTCAGCTACCTACTGCAATAGTTCCAACCTTTGTGCAGCCTTGATAAGCCCTAAACTCAAGTGATTGCTAGTTCTTACAGGAGCCAACCCGCAGCGCTAGTGTTGCTCAGAAGAAATACATAACCTTAGAATGGTACTAAGACGCTTCTGAAGCGCATGCATGTTTTTAGCACATTGCACAATCAGCAAAGTGGAAGAGATTTGACTCAAAGCAAAACTAAACTGCCACTAGAGCGCAGTCATGGCGGTTTTGCAGAGTATCACCAAGGTTCTCTTGACTCATACAGTAAAACGTATGGCGTCAGATCTTATTTATGCACATTTAAGGAGCCCATTCTTTACTTTTGTACCACACTTATACCTTAAGGGTGACAAAAATTCAGAAGTTTGACAAATTATACCGAGATTTGCAATCGAGTTGCTGTTGAAATCTTTCATACACAACTGAAACTAGTTCGCCACTTTCTCACAGAAAATCTCAATAATTTTGTGATTTTATTTTAAAAAATTGTGTTCTGTATCATACTCACTATCAGTGTAAGAAGATAATAAATGCATATGTTCAGTGCAACACATAGCTGCCACTAGAGCGCAGTCATGGCGGTTTTATAGTGTATCACCAAGGTTTTCTTGATTCATACAGTAAAACGTATGGCGTCAGATCTTATTTATGCACATTTAAGGAGCCCATTCTTTACTTTTGTGCCACACTTATACCTTAAGGGTGACAAAAATTCAGAAATTTGACAAATTATACCGAGATTTGCAATCGAGTTGCTGTTGACATCTTTCATACACAACTGAAACTAGTACGCCATTTTCTCACAGTAAATCACAATAATTTTGTGATTTTATTTAAAAAAATTGTGTTGTGTATCATACTCACTATCAGTGTAAGAAGATAATAAATGCATAGGTTCAGTGCAACACACAACTGCCGCTAGAGTGCAGTCATGGCGGATTAGTATCACCAAGGTTCTCTTGACTCGTCACTCTTATCATTCTGTATCATTGTGTGATGCAGACTACACAAGTAAGTTCTATTTGCAACAACAACAACAACAGGTAACCGGAACGGGTTCTAACGTCATTGCGCGTTTATTACATGCAATACAGATTTCATTCGATCTTGTTGAGGTTAAGTTGTTGCGCCCATCATTCACTTTAGTACCAAAATCCATAATATTTTGAGATCTCTTCTTGAAGGGCGACGACAAATTTAGAAATTTGATGATTGATTAGATTTGCAATCAAGTTGCTGTTCAAATCTTTCATGTACTATTCCATTTTGTGATTTGCTCGCCGTTAATAACAAAATAAGGATGTTATGTGTATCACACTCATAGTTTGTGTGAGAAGGAATGAATGTCTAGATTCAGTGCAACACTAAACTGCCACTAGAGCAATCGCAGTGGTTTGTATTGCCAAGGTTCTCTTTATTACATTCTGACTTGAGTTTTCTAATCAGTAACTGTTGACAGAATGAAATTAAGGAAAAAACCTGCCAACTTGTGACACCTCATTCACTCTTGTTGAATTTTCGAGTGCAGCTCGTTATAGTAAATCGTATGGCGTCAGATTTTACTTATCGTGATTAAGTATTATTTGAAACTCGAATTTCATCTGATTTTATTAAGGGAAGTAGGGTCTACCATTTATTTTAGTACCAAACATTGTGCAGGCTATCCTTGAAGAATGACTAAAATTCAGGAATATTAGACGATGAATAATTACAAGATTTGCAATCTAGTTGCTGTTCGAAACCTTTTAAATGCAACAGAAACTTGTTTGTCATTTGCTCGCTCAAATACAATTTACAATTTTACATTCATGATGAAGAAACTCTGAGGTATAAAGTTACAATTTATTTTGGTATAACTGCCAAATTTAATTTACAGCACACATTTTCCTTATCTTAATTCTCACTCTTTTCAAAAGAACATTTAAATGCTTAATTCTGTGCTCCACGAAAGTCAATCTTTCAAGCAATGAAGTGAAATTCAAGTTGCTTAAATTGTCTGCAATTATGATCTTGCAATGATGATGAAAATTGTAGTATGGCCGAACGTCCGAACCATGAAAAGTGCTGGCCATAAAATTGCTTTTTGAAGAAAACAGGGAACACTTGTTTTCTGAGTGGTTGCTTTGTTGCAAATAATGAACTTTTTTGGTCTGAAATTTGACATAATTGAACTATCTTCAATTTATACGTGATAAGGTATATCAAATACTGCTTCCTCTCAACTTCTATGGTGCATGAAACAAATTACAGATAAATTTACGCGATCTAATGTTTATATTGACGCCTATAGGGAAAAATCTCAAATTTGACTGTCATATTATCTATGAGTTGTTTCCGATTCAAATCACCAGACATGGTGAAATGACATGATTTCAAGGTGTTGGTTGGTTATTTCTGTGTTTTCATGAAAAATTCAACCTCTCCGATTCGGCTCAAAATATTTTTCTGGACGTTTCAAGGTGTCTAGATCAAATATTCAAGGAATAAGCAACCAAAAGGTCAATGTCCGTCCGACGTCCGCGTCATTTTTGGTAGTAGAAAATTTTCTAAAAATCTGAAATTTGGGTCAGGGGTCTGTTCCCGGCCTAGGACGGTCCTCGAAACTTTTCAGCCCGATCGGACCAAATTTGGGCGGGGTAGGGGTCAAAATGTGTTTTTTGAAAAATGGATTTTCGAGATTTTGGACGATCTAGGCGAGTGGGGTATCATTTTCCACTAAATTTTGGACGCTGAATCCAATGAAATGGGTCTCAGAACGATTGGTACCCACTGGAAGACGTTATGGGTCAAATTGGGTATATATACCCATTTTGAATATGTGTTTTCGAGATTTCTGGTACCTGGGCGTGTGGGGTATCATTTTCCACTAAATTTTGGATCCTGAATCGATTGGAATGGGTCCGGGATCCGCCGCACCCAGTGTTTTCCCCATTTCCCCCATGTTGAAGAAATGAGTCTCCATGCGCCTGGTTTTTACTTGGCACCATGGTAATGGTGTGTCAGTGATTTCAGGGCTCTTGATTTCACTTGATGTTAGAAAAATACGAAAGACACTAGAAATTAATCTAGCACTTTAGTAGAGTTGAAAGACTTAACTTTTGTTGACTTGTTTCAACTGATTCTCTAATTGGTTATTACCATCTATAGATAGTACGCAAATAGGTACGTATCTACTAAGATATTGGTCGTTTTAGCTATGTACACACCTAAATGATTGTTAGGTTGTAGATACTACAGACGTAGGTTTTTGTAAGAAAATCCAAATAGGTTCAGAAAAACGAAAAACGTACCAGCGAGTCACCATATTGGCAAAGGAAAAGGTGACAGGAGAAAACATTTATTTTGAAAACGACACTCGCGTAAAAGAATGTCAACGTTGACATTGACATCAACGAAGGAAAAGCATTCAAAACAAAAGAGTTTGAGTAGGCAGATACTAATTCAAGTGCGTGTTCGTGTAAAACAACAAAACCTATTCGACTGGACCATCTCATCGCGTCACACTCGCCAGGCGTAGAGGTTATGGACGAATTGAGAAATTCAACGTAGCTTAAATTAATAAATCCGTTTTATCTATTTGTTGAGGGAAAGTTGTATGAGGGAAATCATCGGGTAGATAAGGGGAAAATAAACTGAGAAGGAGCGATTTCTTGTAATAAAGTAAATAAATGGAGGATTAAAGGGACAAAATGGAGCAATTCAACAAGGTAAGGTGCGAAAAGGATGAAGTAATCAAACAAGTCATTTACATGTAGTATTTTAGATAAAATAAATCAACTCTCACTGGGTTAAAAGAGTCGATTCAAAATAGGACGAACAACGAGTTGAGGAGCACCATGGGAAAATATTGTAAGAACCCCACAAGGGGCCACATGTTTGAAACAGGAGTAGGGACATGGGAGGACCGTAGGAGATTCGATCATCTCAGCTTACGACGTGAAAACGTAATGAGATCAATTTATTTAAAAAAAAGTTGACAAAAATGCGACCGATAAAGTTTAAGTGACCACAAATTGACGACAATGATGAGTTGGAAATGTGAACGAACCACACGAGCGAATTGAGTTGAAATTATCGACAAAATACCAATTTAATATTGAAGTTTGTCACAATTCTTGTATTACGTTGAATACGTGACGTTGGAAAATTACAAAGGTGAAATAGTTTCAAGCGTTGGACGCGAATTGTAAGGCTGCAAAGGGATTCTCCACCAACTTATTGGATTTCCGACTCAGGAACCCCCTCAGGCCCTCACTACGACGTGAATATCAATAATTTATTTGTAATTTAAAATCAAACAGGTGAAATTGTAGAGGGATCAACACAAAAATTTTTAATAATATAAATTGATAAAACGCGTTAAAATAAATGAACAAAAACCACCAATGGGACAGGAAAACTGAGGAGCGGGGATATAGAAAACCGAAACAAGGTAAATTTGATTGTAAAGATCAAGTGGACTCACGTTGGATTTAGAATTCGGTGGTTCAGTCCAATATTTTTCTCCGATGAGGTCCACGGTTGCCGACATTACGGACCCGTCCTTTTGTTGGTGGTATCAAAGTAGTTACGATGGTGGGTTTTTCGGCTAGGTCATCGCTCAATGCTCATTTTCGGCCCGGTTTTCTCGACTCGCGTATCACTCGGAGACGCTTTTACCGACAAACGATAAAAACGTCGACAATTCTTTTACACTTTGACGAGACGTTTGTTACGGGAAAATCACGAGTAGAGGGGTGAAATTCAGAGAAAATAAAATCCACTTCGCGAGGAGGGGGATCTCTTCAAAGAACGCTCAACAGAGACAAGGTGAAGCTTTCAAAAGCTCGGCCATTCGTGAGCAGCTGCCGTGGGCCCCCCTACTTTGCCACACTCTCAGCCCGCTAGAGCGCTAACAGATTCAAATGTCACTCGACCAATTCGTGCTTAAAACTAACTAAATAAACCTAAAATAATTTCCAATTAATATCCAACTCATTCGTCAATAAAATTACATAAATTATTCTCATTTTAATATCTATTTTCAGGCCGTAAATTAATATTTTTGAATGAGTTCCGGCAACGGCTCCAAGCAATTTCCGCACGCAGTTACATTAATCTCCTGTAGATGTCACTCGCATCGGAAGTTCCAAGCGCGCAGAACTGCGCCGCAGGTTATCCAAGTAGGTTACAGTCTTGCTATCAGAGTATCAGTTCATCTGTTTGGGTCTCGTATCTACTGTCGTTCAACTGTGTGGTCTTTTTACTCATTCTCATTTACAGCTGCGTTTTATAGCTTTTCAGGTATTACTAAGTTCATTTCATTGATAATATTAATTTTAATGAGGAGTAAAACCTCCCTATGTTATCAACATATCAGTCTCGTGATCTTAACGACGTCACCGTCGTCATTTTTTGATATATCCTGTCTCACAGAAGTTTCCTCATCAAGTATAAAATTCATAATAATATAATATTCGAGACGTTGAACTAATGTGATTTACCCAATAAGGGATCAGTTGGTTCTGTAGTTGTTATCGATTGCTCCGAAACCCTGCAAAAGCAGATGAAGCAGAAGGGTTGTAGTTTTAGATAAGGCTTCCTGTTCTCTTATTTCTCTAGACGTTCTCAGGTTAGCAATCTTGACATCGAGCCTACTCTAAAACTTATCTAACCATAAGTTGAGTTAAGAAACTATCTCAACAGATGGATGTGCGGTAAAGTGCAATATCGATCCTGACAGAAAGCGACGGTTTTTGAGGGCAAAAGTTTGGGGCCTTCAATGTAAATTGCTGAAGATTTATTTTGGAGTCCTGCACTGAGACTTCGTAGTCTTCAGAAATTATTCATGATCTATGATTCATTCCTCGTCCAATATAGGTCCAATACTGGGGCGCCTACTATTCATTCCAGAACTTCTTACGCACCACTTCAAGACCCTGATTAAAATATTTTCTTGACTCTGCTACAAGTAGAGAGTAGAGAGAATATTTAGACACTCTACAAGCGACCAATCGATATTTTATTAGTCATTTTGTGGTGGGCGAATTTTGATATGCACATGCTTTAGCCATAAGTCCCCACCCAAAAAAACGACACCGAAAAGTGTCATGTGGGAGTGATATTAAAGTAGCGTTATTTAGTTAAAACAATAAAAGTCCATTCTTATTGATTCATTCGTTCAGTGACCGATAATGTTGGTTTGTCCCGGTTCAGATTGCCCTCCCACAACTTTACACACTTCTACATGTACTTCTACGTCTGATGGATGGATGAAATGTCGTGAAAGAAAGAAAGAAGAAATTCCTCGAAAATCTACACCAAAACCAATTCTGAAAAAAGTGAAGAAAGCTGACAACGAAAGCTAACCAGAACCGTCTCCGGTGGAAAGATTGTTAAAACTATAGCTGAACGAAAGATAGCGTAAAAAGCTTAGAAAAATCAGCTTTTACTGAAAATAATGTATCTAGACAGCCACAAACGAATGCCAAAGAGCCTGAACAAAGCCGTCAGCGCCAAAAAACATTGAGAAATGATATAAGAAGCCCATTTGGGTGACGAGTTGAGAACAATTAAATACCTAATGAAGTATTGAACACTGATTTTGAATTTGAACTGTCTTCGACAAAATCTTTTAGGTCATGTTCGTGGTTGATTTGTTTATTTAAAATGGGAGGATTAGAGCTATGTAATCCTCTCTTCCACCCGAAGAATGAGATGGAAGAGAAGAAAGTGGTTTATGTAAAGTCGAAGCCCTAAAGCTCATTATTACAAGCTGAATTTCCTGACGGAAGAAATTGTGAATTTCAAGAACATTATATGTTCCTTCTTAACTAAACGCACTAAAAGCAAAGGAAATGCTTGAGCTAATTCATGAACGGACAGATCCAAATTATTCTCTCTGGCGATTTCAACATGGACTTGGAGAAGAAAGAAAATCAAGAAAAGAGAAAGAAAGAGAATCATGTCATTTTCATGGAAGAGGCGTTTGGGAGAACATCTCAAAAACTATGCTAATTTATTCACAGGAATAGGTTATGTAGCAGTTCTTATGTTGAGGACAGTCCACATGTCTGTCATAAGACTCATAAGTCTACACGCAGCGATCAATGCGCATTTGAGGTTCGAGGCGGCGGAGTTTTCCAATCCAATTGAACTGCATAAAAAATGATGCTCGAAACGTACAGTAGTGAGGATTGGATTTTTTAGGGTTTATTTTTTACCCCCCACAACAAATTTTCGAAGCTTCTATTGAAGGGATCTAATGAACATTTGTCTCCTCATAACTTAATCATCTTAAAATCTAGCCATCCCTAGTATCTAACACGAGGCATCAACACCCTGCCTCAATAGAGAGCTCCCATACGAGGCGTTTTTATTCTATTTATGTTACACGGGAACGAGCCCAGCTTACAGTATAATGGTCGAATCAAACTTGGTGGATAGCAATAGGAATAAGAAAATACGCAATGGATAACCACAGGGAGTTCAAAAAATAGTGAAAGTTGCAGTGTCAGCGGGGAGTAAGTAAAGCATCAGCAAGCGTCTCTTAAGGATGAGGGGGGGGGGGTGAACAGATCCATATCTGCAGCAGCGAGCAGATGGTTGGCAGTGCTGGGCAGACGGCTGAGCGGTGCAGCATGTGATTGGTCGACGTGAAGGGGATCCAAAACAGGTCACGTGTGCGGGAGCCTGGTTTTGGGACGCGGTGACCAATCTGGTCCAGGAGAGACAGACAACAGCGGCGTCAACACGCCCAGAGAACAGACTGCTGAGGAAAACCATATGGTGCGTCGGTCAGAAGGACTGGGGAGGCGATACTGCGCACAGAGTGCGCCGTAGTCAATGCTGTCTCGAGGTATGCCTGACTTGAAAGCAAGGTAGCGGAGGAACGCCCTGTGCACCCTTAAAACGGGCTCCAGACGACTGAGGCGTACTCGAGGCATGGCTGAACAATGGCACGGCACAGGGTGGGATATGAGTGAATTCCCTAGTATTCCGCTCGAGGAAACCCGCTCTAGAGTTGACCTGCGGCACGTGCTCCAGACATACCCCAATACCATGGATGAGTGACGGACGCGCAAGTTGAGATCCATTGATGCTGTAGACATGGTATATAGAAGATAACTATCGATGAAAGGTGGATACTGGCCAAAAAATCGTCAATCAAGTCAATTTCTCATGAACAAACGCATCCAAGTACAAAATAAAGTCCCTTTTGGTGGGTTATTCCTAATATTTTAACGTGCCAGGAGTCGACCTCATCAATTGGCCCCAAAATTTGACAGCATACAGTCATTCATCAGATGTCTAGATATCTGAAACGCTGCAAATTCATTCACAGGGGTTCGTTATTGGAGACAAATCCCGATCGATTCATCGTCCATCATTTTAGTGGAAAATGATACTCCAGATCGCCGGGAATCTCGAAAATACATTTTTCAAAATACACATCTTGACAACCCCCCCCCCCCCCCCAAATGGACCGATCGAACGGCCTTCGAGTGATGCTCCAAACAGATTCAAGGAAATCAGCATTTATAACAAACGAGCCGTTAGAAAACCAATATTTGGGAAATCAGCGTTGAGCCAACCAGCGTTCATCCAGATGGCTAAAGCATGTGCATGTTTCATAAACTTGAGCCAAAGGCTTCAAGTCAATAAAGCCAAAAGAGTTCTCTACGTCCCATTTGGCTCAAACATTTAAATAAAACTCGACCCGGCACGATATATTTTAATTGCAGCAGGGAGGTTTACGACAAGTATCCTGTGGCTCGCAGCAGCCTGGGTAGATTTTGGAGCATTTTCCCCACCGGATGCAATTGGGTGGACAGAAGAGTTTTGTGTACAAGAGAGGCAATCCTACGAGGATGGGGATTGAGTAGAGAAACATCCGTGGAATTGCCGGACAATCGGGGCATTTTTCCTTCACCCACTTGGCCAGATTGTCGCATTCTTTTTGATTGTTTTTGTGGACCAATGGCTTCTCATTGATTTCATTTGCTTTCCCTTTTGCGTCCTTAACATTGTTGTTTCCGTTTCTCGCATCTTTTTTAGTTTTTGTTTCTTTCTGTAACAAGACGAGTAATTAAATCAAAAATTATTGCTAAATATAACGAGAAATCCAAATAATTTAGATGCTTTCATTAAAAACGCTGTAGATTTTTCCACAGTGGTTGATTATTGCTTGGAGCAAAAGTATGAGAAAAACAGTGTGTGGACTGTACCAGATGACCTCCTTTGGTCACTAGAAAAAGAGGGCTTTGATATAGTAGCCTACGCAGACGATCTAGCAATTGTTGTGAGAGGAAAATTTGATTCAACCGTTTCGGAAAGGATGCAACATGTACTGAATATCACATAACAATGGTGTAACAAGGAGGGTTAGCACATCAACCCAGCCAAAACCACTGTTGTCTCCTTCACACGCAGAAGGAAAACAGCAGTTACCCCTCCCAGGCTCCAGGGAATAAGGCTGTCCCTCTCTAAAGAGGTAACATACCTAGGGGTGGTTCTTGACAAAGAGCTTCGGTGGGCTCCCCACGTCACCCGTGCACTGGCCAAGGGCATGACTGCTATGTGGACATGCCGCAGAATGCTTGGCAAGACGTGGGGACTTACACCGAGGATGATAGCATGGGCTTAAACTGCAATTGTGAGGCCCACTGTCACATACGCCTCCATCATATGGTGGGGAGCCACTAAGCAAGCATCAGTCCAACAGCAGCTGCTCAAACTGCAAAGGCTGGCCTGCTTGAGCATCACAGGTGCCATCCAAACTCATTCCAATCGATTAGGGTCCTATAAGTAGTTATTCTCAAGATTTGAGCTTCATTCGCTCAAAATGTATTTTACTCACTTGAGTTCCCATGATGCCTGATGTGTTAGTTTACCAATAATTTACTGACCAAGGACCGCATTTGTATTCTGAGTTTCATGTATTTTGTGTCTAAGCTCTGAAAACATGTTATAGTTACTTGAATGAATGTATTGAACGTTGCCAAGGCTAATTGTTTACTTTTTGGTGTTACCGAGCATAATAATTCAACGTATTTGGTTATCTTGATGAACGGAGGAGTATGATGATTCCATCTGATTGATTGAAATTTTTTATTTTACGATTAGGAAAGATTAGAGCCATCAGGCCAAATTAAAATGCAACAATAAATCGTTCAACATCAATCGTTCGCTTCTCATACATGTTAAATCTTTCTAACCAAATTTTCATGCTTCGTAAAATAAATCGTTCAAAACACATTCTACACTTTTATGGCGCTAGTTATATCTATCTATCTCTAGTAACATTTTTTTATATGCCTCCCGAAAAGTCCCAGCTTGCAGCATTAGGTCAAACAACTCGGCATTTTCATTATGTAGTCTCACCCCCTGCATCAAAAACGACCTGCCCAACAGCTCAGTGCGATGCACAGGCATGACCAGCATTCTTTCCTTATTTCTTGTGCCGCCCCATGAACTCCCACCACTCACTGAGATACCAGGGGGATTTCAAGATCTGATGCCGAAAATGTGTCTCAATCGGCATCTTTAACGAGATGCTTTCTAAGTGTTTTCAATTTGTTGTCTTACTCCTCTTGGAGCACCTTGGACCTGCTGCAAATCACTTCAGGTTGGTTTCCAAATTCTGCCTGGTTCCATATGCCTGCAATTTCTGTTGCTGGGTCCTTTCCCAGACGAGGTTGCCTTCCAAGATATTTCCGAAATCCCCTTCCACGGCGTTCCACTTTGACTCGCTCTCGAGCACCCTAGTTACCATCTCCTGAGAGATGGGTGGTCTAGCCATTTTCTGCTCCCTGACGATCTACTCACGTTCTGCTTCCCAATTTGGGCATTCAAAGAAGTTGTGGAAGGCGCTGTCCTCCTCGTTCTGCAGCCTGGAGAGCAGCCAATGGTCAGAGAGGAATTGTGTCGTCTGTCAGTTGTCCTCCCCGTTTTCTCTTTGGCCAGGCTTCAGGCAGCCTCAAGTCTTACGACATGGGCTTTGACTCGTTCGCTTATTGGCTTCTTCCTGCCAAAAACTACACGTTTCATTGATCTCTCTTCACCACGCATCAAAATATTTTCACGTTTTGGTTGGTTATTGATGATTACCTCTAATCATGCTTGGTCATGCGGAGTCAACCATCTCCGATCGCCCCCAAAATCTCTAAAAATCTCTCTTCTGGACATCTCTCATGATGTCTGGAACTAAAATCCGAGATTTCTGGTAGTAGAAAATTTTCTAAAAATCTGAAATTTTGGTCAGGGACCCATTTTTGGTCATCTAGGCGAGTGGGGTATCATTTTCCACTACATTTTCTACGCTGAATCCAATGAAATGGGCCCCGGAACGATTGGCGCCCACCGGAAGAGGTTATGGACGCTGAATCTATTTTTAAAATTATCTCCATGCGCCTGGTCCGAGAAATAACCTACCCCTGTGTATGAATTTGCAGCGTTTTTAATTGGTTTCCCCTTGCACAGCCATGAAAGCCCAAACTTGCTACATCAGAAATAAGTTTGCAAAACCACCCCTCTGTCATAAATACTGACATAAGTATTCGAATAAAACTGCAAAATTGTCTCTTATACTTTTACTGTGTAGTGGTTTACTGTTAAGTGGATCATTGGTGCCTCCAGTCAGCAACAAGGTGGCTTTGGTGGGCTCCTGGAACATTTCGGCTTTGCCGGCTTCCTCGTAATGAGATACGGAGCCAAACCTAAGAAGAACGGCATCGCGTACAACAAATAACATCCAATTCCCGGATTATGAGGAACGCAATTTTCAAACGTTTTCCCCCCATCGCTCATATGTTTCGGTTTCGGTTTGTCTGCTGCGTCTTTCTGATGCTTCTTGTCGTCTTTCTTCTTTTCGCCCATGTCTGTTGAAAAAATCCAAAAACGATCTATAATGATTGGGTTTCTTTTATTGCAGGCAACCGTCACTTGGTGGAACTTAACGTGGCAGCTAACTTCACTGTTAAGAGATTTACCTCGGCTAATGACATATTGAACCAAGTTTAATTTGAAAAGATCATTAACGTGGAAGTTTACTTCTTCACCACTTGTTAAGTAAGCACGTTCCTACATAGATTTTAATTAAATTGTACTCACGACTTACTATTAGCTCAGTTTTCCTCGTGTAAGACGATAGTAAAGCGTAATTGAACTGTCGGAGATTAATGATGTTTGTGTTGAGCCAACTAATCTTGAACTAGATAGTGAAAATGAATGTGTTTATGCTGTATAGAAGATTGTTCTAACATGTGACCAATTAATATTTGACGAGTTAGGTTCATTTAGGAAAAGCATATTTTTGCTATTTTGAAGTGTATGAAAATTATGGTTCTTCGGATTCAACTTGCCTTTTTTTAAAATGTTTATTTCAAAATCGATTAAGTGACTCTACACAACACAATATTGAGGTGGAAATGACACGGTCGCAAAAGGCGGCGTAACTTGCTCTCAGCACGAGTGAACGAAGACTGCCGGCCGGAGGTCGGCGCGGTGCTTATATAGAGTCATGTGCTGACCTAAGCAGGAAGGAGGCGAGACAATACGTAACGCTTCCCCCCTTAGAATCAAATTTCGGGAAGAATCAAAAATTGTTTGAATGATAAGTTAATTACAAAGTTTGATCAAATTCAGAATTACATACTAATTGTACGTTTACAAAATTCAAGGAAAAAAAAATTACAATTAATTATACGATTACAAAATTCTAAGTTAATATTCGAAATTACAAAATAATCATAGCATTTGATGAAATCAGTTATACAGACACAAGTACAGGGTGTTGACACGCAATTCTTAGGCTACATCATTTCTAATGTTTTGGTTAATCTGGCTATATTTGTATATTCGGTATGCGGAGAATGTGAAAAATGAGAATACAATTAAATACAAAAGGATAGTCCAAAAGCTTGGGGTAATAAAGTTAACAAATAGTTCCTTAGGCGTAGAGATGGAGGTTGCCGGAGTGCTAAAGTGTTTCAGGTTTTTCAACTTAATTTCTAGTCGGGGTTCAGTGTTGACCTCTTTCGGTGATTTTATGAATTTTACTAGGGAAGGTGTATGCCAAGTGGAAGTTGTGGGAGCGATTAAGGATTGGTTTCGGTATTCGATTGTGCTAGTGCCCGGGGAGACAAGGAAAACTCCCGAAAGTTCTCGAGATTCTATGTTTCCTTGAGTTACAATTTTGATCTTACAATTTGGAAAGACAAAAATATAACGTTTGGCTTCTTCCAAGAGTTCTACATGATTCTCAGTTAATTTTAGTTGGACGGTATCGCAGCGTCCATTCACACCCTTTAGGAGGATGTCCAGTTCGCAATGATATTCGGCGGATAGCTGAACGTTATTCGGGCATAAGTATGAGCTAAGGCCTGGTTCACACTCTTGGTTCGAAAATACTATTTCAGAGGTTACTCGGGATTTCAAGGCGTATCTTGTGGATGGGATTATGGTATAGTACTTTTCTGTGTCTAAGGTCGTGGTCGGAATGGGCTGTAGGAGGAGTAAGTCGTAATTGTCCGGATGGAGTATGGGTACGTCTAGGAAATATACTATCTCGTCGGTGCTGATAAAGCACTTGACCTTGATGTGGGTTTGGATTTCCCACAGGTGTTCGCCTTCAAAGTCGGGCAGTTGATTGCCGTAGAAAGATTTCAGGTTACGGAGGGACGATAGCAGTACCTGAGGTTTAACGATACTGGGGTGCATTTTTCCTAGTTTGCAGAAGGTGATAGAATTGTCGATATCCTGGACTAAATCTAGCAGCGACTGAATGAGCAGTTGGTTGTGCTCAAGGGCATCTTCCACTTGTTTGACGTGGGTAGCAAAGGAACTTAGTTCCCTTAGACGCTCGATTTCTTTCGCTAGGGTGTCGTGGTTATGATTAATATTATCCACAGTGGAGTCGAACTCTTCTATTAACTTGTCATTAACCGAATAGTGGTGGTTAATTTGTTGAGACAAGATCTCCTGGTTGAATTGAAGGTGTTGGATAATTCTATTGTATTTGTCTTCGTCATTGGCGTCTAGGTTGCCAGTTACGAACTTTATAACAGATCCTAGTCCGTTCAGAAGTCCGCGCTTGAGGCGCCGGGGTATGGTTGACTCAAAGACTTTTTCTTCCACTAGGGTTAGCATGTGATTTACTAACTGCATTCGAGGGTAGACTATTCGTTGGACTTCCTCATCGTCTTTAATGATGTCCGTAATTTCGTCGACGTGGGCTCTAAGTTGTTTGACTTGATTGAGAATTCCGTCGAGTTGATAGTAGTGCGTTATGGTATGGTAGTAGTTTATCCTTTTGGCGGGGCCGAGACGTATTGGTAGCAGTCCTTGGTTCGTGTCAGTAGAACTCGCACTTCAAACTTCACGATTCACGATTGTTCACGAAATTTGATTAAACGGTCCTACCGACTGCGCCAATTATGGTTCTTCGGATTCAACTTGCCTTTTTTTAAAATGTTTATTTCAAAATCGATTAAGTGACTCTACACAACACAATATTGAGATGGAAATGACACGGTCGCAAAAGGCGGCGTAACTTGCTCTCAGCACGAGTGAACGAAGACTGCCGGCCGGAGGTCAGCGCGGTGCTTATATAGAGTCATGTGCTGACCTAAGCAGGAAGGAGGCGAGACAATACGTAACGTGAATAGATATTAATTTACATTTTGATAAGATTCTCTACCGTATAAATTGGTGTGAACCAAAGTACAGAAAAAACCCCTGTAGTAATAATAACTTCAATGTGTCTTGCTTCGTTAGCTGTTCGAGATTTAGGGGTAAAGTAAAATTTAAAAGTAAAATATAGGAGTGTAGCCTGAAACCTTTCACGGGGGCTTGCTGCATCAATCTTCTGAAGTATTCTGCTTGTTTTGATTAGATTAATTTCGGTTCTATCCAATTTTCTCAGAACAAAAGCTTATCATTATTGGCGACAGTCTGCAAATCACTAGCACGACCTCGTTCAAATTGTGTTCATTAGACGTCAAAATGGTAAATTACCTGAACCAACCGTTTCAATTCATCACTCCTGAACGGTTTTTGGCCTCTTCTGAAAATTCTATACCGTAAATAATTGATACTCACCCTGTAATGAGGACGCTACCCTCGTGCGCTCTCATTATTTGTAGCGACCCAAAGAAACTGAATATCACGAGCAACTGTGAGAGGTATTCCATCGATTTGATCCTCAAATCTTAATCCTTAGAAGCCGTTGATGAAGACTCAGTTTCGAGAGAATTTCCCTCGTTCAGTACTGAGGAAATCAGCTTCGTTTCCGGCCTCCGTATTGAGATTGTTGGGGTGAAGAAAAGTTAAAGACTTAGACCCTTTGTGAAAAATATCGAATTTTTCTATGAATTGTGAAATCTTTTTGACTGGGGTGAGGGAAAACCATTTCTAATTTTCAATCTAAATACGTCAAAAATAAATGTGCGAGTGAGATTTTCTTTAATACGAATACAAGGGTGTATTACAATAAGAATGATAATCTATTAATTTAGTTAATTTATTATTCACATTATTTGGTTATCATATTATGGGTTTATATTAATCATATTATATTTTTTTAGGTCTTTGGTAAGACGAAGAATTGATGCAGAAGAATTAACTGATTGATGCGGCTCTGGTCAGGGAAGAAGTAGACTTCAGTGTGGATGAAAGTAAGACGTGAGTTGATAACTAATGATGCCTTACATGATGGGTCCCAGGCTAATTGAGCCCACAGGAGGTGGCTATGTGTCAAAATGGGTATCTATCTACCTATTTTGAAAGTGGGTTTTCTAGATTTTCTAGGTGAATTTTGGACCCTGAATCCATTTAGATGAGTCCCCGACCGATTGGTGCCCACCGGAGCTGGGTATGGGTCTAAATGGGTGGGTACCTACTTACCTATTTAAAAGTAGGTGAGATTTTCGGGTACCTAGGCGTGTAGAGTATCATTATCTTTTAAATTTTGGGTGCTGAATCCATTGAGATGGGTCCCCGACCGATTGATGCCCACATGATGTGGATATGGGTCAAAATGGGTACCTTAGTTGTAGGTTGAATGTAGGTTTTCGAGATTTTCGGGTACCTAGGCGTGTAGTGTATAATTTTTTACTAAATTTTGGGCGCTGAATCCGTTGAGATGGGCCCGAGACACTTTTCCCCATACGAATAATCAACCATTGTGGAATAATTTGCCGCATTTTTTCTTCGGTTACGCTCGTTTAAAAAAACGTGATCACTATGGAATTGCAGGTGGCTAGCTATGGTAATAACGGTGGTTTACTTGCCATAAGTCAGCCTATTGCAAGCATATTCAGCCTATGCAGCGTATTCCTAAAGGGAGGCTTTCAATATTCAGCTCAATTTGAGGTTTCATAAGATATTCTCTATCCCTCACACCTGGTTTTAGGAAATTTAGGCTCGATTCCGGTTCGAAACTGCTCCTAGATGGCAACTTTGGTGCACTCAACTCGCCCTCTTGTCTCCTCAGTATATAAATAATTGGTACATGAACGAAGTTTAAATTCAAAGTTTATTCCCTTCATGACTCCTCGGTACGGAAAACATCAGCAATTGTCTCGTCTTTTCTTTCTACTATCTCTACTGGGACATTTTGGTGGTTCTGGGCAGCATTTGGGTCCTTTGAACTTCCGAAACGCCCACGGTACGTAAATGGCCATTGGCAACCCGTATACGAGAACTTTAGCTAGGATTTCGCTGGCTAGATTTGAGCTGCTAACTTGATTTCCAGTCGTCCTTTGGGGTTCATCTTTTCTGTCTTCGTTAGTTGCACCACTGAATGACAATTCTTTATTTTTCTTGTCTTTTTGATGGTCGTCGCAAAGCACGGTTTCTCTTTTACTAGACATATCTAGGCCTGAAAATTGAACAAGAAACCACTCTTTATGGCTTGAAAAATCGATAATTCAATGGTTTTCCACTGTATAACTTGTCAAATGGGTTCTCAGTTTGTAATTGATCAGCCATGATGAATTTCTGGCAGAGATTCATGTTCATTTCCTCTCGTCTACTATCAACCTCTGTTATCAGTAGTTAGAACACACATTTTGAAAAGTATTAGTAAACGCAGTGTTAAATTTTATTGCAGTTAAATAATCAGATTAAATTCATTCGACACATTGTCCAGGAAACGTCAATCTTCGTCGTCATCTCGTCTTCGACGTGGCCGGCAATCCTCTTCGTCGTCTCGGTGCCTCCTTTTCGCTCGACATTTCGGTGGTTTAGGGCATTTCGGAGGCTCAGGACAACACTTGGGACCTTTGCACATCCTGTATGCCCACGGGATGTAAATAAGGATTGGCAGTCCGTAAACTAGTACTTTCGCCATCAGTTTTTCAAATTCCGTGCCTCTTCCTCCGTTGGGGCCAATGGGTTGAGCCGCCGCCCCATCCATGGAATTTTCGTTGGACATTTCTTTAATCTCAATTTTGTTCTTCTGCGTTGCCATTTTTACAATCTGCGAAGTTACAAAGTTCAAATCTTGAAATTTTCATTTTGTCAGTTGGTTTTGACTTTCATTTCTACATAGGACCTTTCATCACTGTAGTAATGATGCAAGGTATACTTTTTTGAAAACATTTCACGAAATGCATTCAAAAGTGGTCCAGACAACCTAAACTGGTTATTTCTCACTTTTAAGCTGGTTGAAAACAATTATGCGTTGGCCACACTCCAAATGAATTGCCAGAGCTGGGATATAGGGGAAGAAAAAATGACAAAACTTCTACTTTTTCTATGTATGTTGATGTTGGAAATTCAAATTTCTTGGTTTTGAACAGCTTATATCTGATTAATGGGAGCCCTCACTCCGAATACACGGAAGAAGCTGTTTTCTGGAGAGGGATACGCTAACGTTTTGTTCTCTTTACAACGGCAAGAATATGCTGTACTAGAGTGAGACGAACCCCAAAGAGCTCAAGAGGACTCTTCATTCAGATAGGGTAACAGTATGGTTGTCAATTTCGAAAAATGGTATAGTTGGACCTGATTTGTTAAAGGAAACTGCAAAACTGTTCAAGAGTTTGTCTTGCTTGAATTAGAATAAAGAGAACGAGGTGTACGCATTGGTCTAAAATTGGTCAATTTTTGTCTTCCAATGATGTTTCCTATAACCATGAAAGTGAAAAATGGTTACAGATACATCAGAAGTATGGATGAGAATGATGAAAACGCAAACTACAGCAGTCCTTGCCCTCTCAGGCGCTGCGCTCTAGCGGACAACTGGAAGTTTTCTCCCCTTGGTTTCGTTATTATTGTAAACCAATGACAACAAAGAAGATTGAACACTCCAGATAAATGACCAAATCGCAGCTACAGGCATTTTTGAAACCAATGTTAGTGATAACTCAGAAATCAAGGTGGACCTCTTGGTGGATTCAACAGGGGCGGGAAGGAAAACTCTAAACGCTGACTTCACGGAGTTTTCTTTTAAAAAAAAATTTTTTTTTTTTTAATCGACTATTATATTGATTTTAAGCAAAAGCGATGTAGGTTTGTACTCTCCAGAGCACACCTCTTCACATGAAATTTTTGGTAACAGTGGGTACACTCTATTGGAGAACGTCTGGTTTCAGCAAGAGTAACGGAGTTTTTGAGAGAACCGTTCCCTGGGCTCCCTTAGAGGGGGTTGGAACTGGCTAGGGTCACCAAATTTAGCGGTTTTTCCCTGTTGGGCTACCTCACAACCAAGGCTTACAATGATCGGCCCAGGACCATTGGTGCTTTCAAGACCAATATGAGAGCCAAAATCGCCAAAATTTCCGTTGAAAATGTTCGGAGGAGTTCACAGAAACCTCAGACAACGGCTTCTTCAGTGAATCGAGGAGTGGCTTTCCTTTTTTATACCTGTTCAAACTATATGAATTTGAATTTTCAACAACAACCTTCGTATAAGGAAAAAATGAAGTGTTGTAATTTTTTCATAATTTTATTCTTGAATAATCAACCTGTCACAAAGGCTCGACCATCTCCGATCGGCTCCAAAAAAATTTTTCTGGACGTTTCATGAGGTTTTTCAATTTGAAATCCATCTGTTTTTCACGCTTTACCCTGTTTTTCAGCTGATCCGTATTCCAGCCAACTTCGATTCGGTTCTTCTGGGATTTCTGCTACCTAGGCGTGTGGGTATCATTTCCACTGAATTTTGGACGCTGAATTCAATGATGTGTGTCCCAGAATGATTGGCACCCACCGGAAGAAGTTATGGGTCAAAATGGGTATGTATCCACCCATTTTGTATGTGTCAGGATTTCTGGTGCCTAGGCGTGTGGGGTATCATATTCCACTAAATTTTGGACCCTGAATCGATTGGAATGGGTCTGGGACCCGCCACACCCACTGTTTCCCCCATTCGAAGAATAACCAACCCGTGTGTAAGAATTTGCAGATTTTTCTCTCCTATTTTCATGTGAAAATTGGATTAGACTCGTGTTTACACATATATACCTACGTTGCCTTTGAAACTTATTCAGTTAGTCAAATAAATCACTATTGAGTCCCCATGTCCGTTATAAGACGCTGAATTTACTAGCATTTTCGGATATTAAGCTACTAATTTAGAACAACAATTCCATCGAACTTGCTAAGTTGGAATTGCTGTTTGGATACTAAGCAAAATCAACTAATTAAGTCGCAAGTAAAATAATATTTTAGGAACGAGGTGAGATGGAAGTCATTGTATTAATTCATTTCAATTTTCGTACACAAAGTGGGAAATTGGCCTTTACGAGGAGAATAATAGCCTTTAGACTTTCTAGTTTTTATTTTCGCCCCGTTGAGTAGCAGACTTCATCGCCATAAGTATTGAAGAACTCGAGGGATTGTTTGTTAATAATCATCGTCTTCCTCGTCGTCATTCTTCCTTTTTTTCCGGTCTCGTCTGCGTTGTCTTTTTCCATCTTCGGTATCCCAACATTTGTCCACACATTTTTCGATGCATTCTCGTCGTTTTTTGTCTTGACGTTCTCTTATTGAACTTTCATCTCCGCTTTTCTTATTCATTTCGGTTGGTGTTGGCGGAGCGCAGGAATTCTTAGACTGGACGTCAGGGTTTGTTTTGGTCTGTGACAGTGGCAATGCGGTTCTCAGGGGAGGTTTTGGTGAAGTGCAACAGTTTCCCTTGAACATCCTGTACGCCCACGGTATGTACAGAGCGAGTGGAATCAAAACGACGAAAGCTGTGGCTAAACTGTTGTCAAGTGGAGATTTCTTAGCGTTGTCATTGGGCGTATCTTTCTTCTCTTTGAGCTCTTCTTTGGGTTTCTCTTTTCCCTTGGCCATGACAACTACTCCTGCTTCACCAAGTTTCCTCCTTTTAGGGCTCTTCTGAAATGAAACACGGTTTTGTGCTCGATATTGTGAGGAATGATATTCTCCCACTTTAACCAGTGTGATCCGCGCTGCGCCTTCTTTCGTGACCTTATCCGATTCGTATTCTTTTTCCATGGTCGGATTTACGTTCTCGGCGTTATTTGTTCATAAAATTCTAATTAAAACACCATGTAAATGTCTTTCCACTTTGAAAAACAGCTACTCCACTTGATAACATTTTGAATTCTCAAAACTTTGGAAATAATGTTGGTAAGAAATGTGATCTTTGGAAGGCACAGCAGGAAGTTAGCACATTGGTTAATGTGAGCACTATTCAGTAGATAATGTACCTACCTAGGTAAATCTGTAGTTTCGGGGGCAAATTTCCTATTTGCCTGATAATATTCGATATATAGTTCAAAGTCAATCATCGATATGTGTATATTGCAAAATTAAGATAATGAGATGATGATAACCAGTTAATTTTTAACCTTTAATGAAATGAAAATATGAATTAATAAATAATTTATCACAACCCTTCAACTGCATTGATGTACACATCATTGACTCAGAGACTTACTGTAAGGTTGTATCATATATCGAACCCAATGTATCGAATCTGTTCAGGCAATATGGCGACCTGCCTCCAACACTACAGATTAGCCCCTACCTATGTGTGGAGAGGAATGTTTGTGACTCATTATGATCTTTATTACAATTGCAAATCTATCTCTAATATATTTTGTTCATTTAGGTAAGGCAGCCATCTCTACTGCTGTGTTGGTTCTCACTGTCAACCGCTAACTTCCCTTTGTATCTTCTCATTCAATTTAAAAGAATTGTGTCCATGTGAACATGCTGGATAGAAGTAGATCAAATTTATTTTCATGCCCTCACAAAATGCTATTTCATTGATGACACCTGGCTGTGTGGTTCAGAAATTTTCTTTCATTGGTCATTGGGTAAAAGTGTATCATAAAAGCAAGGATACAGGAAGCGGTGGTCACACTTCTACAGAACAGCATGGTTCCTCAAACACTTCAGTAAAACTTAGACACATTGGAGTAATAAGTGTTAAAATAGTCTCAAGAACAGTTTTATTCGAGGGATTGTGATAGCTCTTTGAATAAACACAAACTCAACACCCTATTCTTGGATCCTATTTCTGCACTCACAGTGTCCACAAGCCTTTTGAATTACTTGGCTGCCTAATAGGTTAGCTAATGAATGCAAGTAGTTAGTTCATTTGATTTTGAATACAATTTTATTTCAGACACTAATCAAATACTTGCCTAAGAGTGATTTTTTCAACCTATTGTTCTCAAAGAAACTCTCAAAATGAATGATTTCAACATCAATCCTTCTCCTGGCCCTTCTGAGATTGACATCCTCTTTTCAATCCTTTTGGAGGATTGCAGGCGTGCCAGAACTGTCTTGAATTGTTTTCTTCATCCTTGTAGTCATCTTTTGATTTTAGTTTCTTAGTAGAATCACACTTGAAATCTTTGACAATGTAGGGAGTGTCAGCATTGCCACAATGGAAATTTTGGTCGCAAATTGCATCCGATTTTTCATTGACTGTCAATGGCTTTTCAGGTTTTTAGTACATATCTCATCTGTTGTAGTTATCATCAGCTGGTCATTTTCAGCTGTCCTCGTATGATTGTCCGTTGTCTGAGACCTGACTGTATTGGGTGAAATATTCTCTTGAATGTCACCTTTAGGCGTCCCTCTCGACTCGCAGCAATTCCTCTCAGAGCTTGTTTTATCAGTTTGTTTCCCTTGATTTTGTGCTGAACTTGTCTCATTGAACAATTTTTGAAGTTGTTTAGTATATTTTTGAGATAATTGCTCACCAAATGCGTCTAATGCTGTCAATATGTCCACTTGTTGTTTGTCACTTGCTTCCTTATCTGATCCTGAAGATGTGCTGGGAACAGGATGAGAGCACGCTTTGGCTTCATTCTGTCCATTTGCTCTCTGCCTGTCCCCGTTTCTTCCTTTCTCCTCAGTAACTATTTTGGAAGCTTCATAATTTTTCTTCATATTTTTAATGTCAACATTATTCTCTTCCTCTTGACGCCTTGCAACTGGCTCAGCATGTTGATAATGATGCATGTCCTCCTTTCCCTCAGAGTGGTAAGACCTCTGTACATGGCATTTACCGTATGCTTGTATTTTTCTTTGATGTATCTCTTTATCTGCCGAATTCTCCTTATCAGATGGCGTTAAACATTTTATTCTTTCACTCTTCCTACCAATATTGTTTTCTTTATTCTCTCGATGTTTTACCATTTCCATCCTTTCATGACTCTCCTTGCTGTTTTTGTGAGAAAACTCTAAGCATGGATCTTCATAAAGTTGGAAGCATGTAAAAGGATTGCTCCACTCTAAATAGCAGAGCAAAAGAAAAACATCTGAAGTATTTGTTTGTGTATGATTCCCAACTGATTCTCCATCAAAGGTAAAACTTTGGAACAGTTGAGTACCAACGCATCTGACTAGGACACCGTACTGGCGTACTTCAACCTGAACAAGAGTGCCAGAGGTCACCATGCCAATGATTCTGTCATAGGCATCGTACATCAATCTGGGAGGTTGGGTGGAGGTCTATTTCGCCCAAGCTCACCATTCAGTTGAGGCCAAAGAAGCTGCTACATATACTGGCAGGATCATCAGGATCACACGTCATATCAATTCTAATTTATTTAGATAAAACCAAGCTGCATGCTGCAGGCTTGTTGCAAGGCTTCCAAACGGTGAAAACTTCATGGAGAATTAATCAATCGATCCAGCATTCAAAATTTGGCAGAAAATGGTACCCTACACGCCTAGGTACCAAATATATACAATTGGATTGAAAACGTAGTTATTATTTTTCAGGCGAGGTTAAATCGTACTCATCTTTATCTTATACCTAACCAGACAAGAATGACCAACCAAAAACGCCGCGAATCTGTCACAGGGGTTGTTGTTTCTCGGAACAGCAGCATGGAGGATTCCAAGCAATTCAGCGTCCAAAATTTAGTGGAAAATGATACCCTACATGCCTTGGTACCAGAAATCTCGAAAACACACATTTCATAATCAGAAACGGGGTGGACGGCGTACGGACATTTGCTAATTTTGATCTAGACACCTTGAAACACCCTGAAAAAAATGTTGGGGCACATCAGAGAGGTTGACTTTCTGCATGAAAATAGGGTTAATAGACTGCACAACAGGCTACCATCATGGCCCTGCCAGTTATTAAGAGCCCAAAAAAGCCTAATAACGTCAGACAGAGGATGTACGTAGTTATCACCTTCAACAAGGAGGGGTCGTTGGATGAAAATTCATTATAACCATCATCTCTAAGAATTGTTCTCATGACCAAAATATTATGAGCAATGTCATTCACTTGACTACAAGGTAGTCATGAGAAATAATATGAGTAAACAAAATGTACCATAAATAATCCTGCTCAAAAACAACACCTACCAACAACAAAATATCACAATGTCTGCCGATGCAAAACCAAAGAAGGGAACCAAGAAGAATTTGGGTACACAAGAAGAGCCTGTGGGAAAGAAGGATACAACTGTGACGAAGACATTGGGTAAGCAATGCTGTTGACGTGAGCCTACAATGTGGATTATTTTGAAAAGTTGCCACTTTACTGCATTATATTGACCAGAAGGGACTTGTGCTTAGGTACTTCAGGATAGTTTGTCAATGTTTAAGAGACTAAGTAGGTACCAGCCTAAAAGATGTCAACAAAACACTGTTAATGCCTCCTTTTTCTCGCACCAATTTTCTCATACTGATGAATGCTGTTTCATTTTCAATCTTGGTAGAGGAGAATGGTGAACAAAAACGCAAGAAAAAAGACGCCAAAGACATGAAGAAGAGACAACATGAGAGAAACCTTGCGAAGTGAAGCCAAAAGAGAAAAGAGACATAGTCAAACTCATGAATGAGTGTGACCGAAGCAAGGAACTTGTCAAAAAGAAAGACAAAGGAGTAGAAGAGCCTTGTTGTTCCTGGCACAAATATGTCTTTTACGCCCTACCGCTTGCTGTATACCTTCCTTGGCTGCTAAAAACTTCTAAATGTCCTCCGAAATGTTGCCCACCTCGATACTGCTGTCCCTGCAAAGCCTGCAAGCCTGTCTGTCCACCGCCCAAATTGAGTTGCCCTTAAACAGCAACTGGATGCAAAAGAAAATGCGACCCACAGCCAGACCTGTGCGCAGAGCCTAAATGCTGAATGGAAATTTTATTGGTGCTATAATCATGCTTGTCAAGTCAAACATCGAAAATATACACTATTCTGGTATGCTCTTCCATTTTTCAATTGAACTATTACTACTTACTACATTTTCTCTGATATTTATTTTATTCTCTGATATTTCTCCATGATGTGAGGCTTTATTTATTGAGTTTAAAAAGGTTATATAAGATAACAAAGTTTAAGAGAACAAATGTCACTATCACACCACCTTCATAATAGTATTATGATCAGAATATTTCTCTAAAAAGGCACTTATTCAGAAAATGCAAAAACAAAATTGGAGACGGTTACTTGCAAGCAAAAGCATGCCCATCACTTAGAAATTTGGGATGACTACTTCACTTTATAATTAAACCCAATAACAAACATGTGAAAAATTTCTCTATAACTTCACAAATACAACTTTAATTACAAGAAGACAGGAATAAATTTTCAAGTAAACTCAAGGATAGACAAGACTCAAGATACACACAACTGGTGAGTTTAGAATAATTCATTGACTGCATTACTCCCAAGGGTTTGAATGGGTTTATCCCCCTCCCCATTCTTCCAACAAAGTATTGAAGGAGTGAGTGAGCCCAACTAGGAACATAAGAAAAAATTAGGGATTCAATAGCGTGGGAGGCAATGTGAACTTACATAACTATAGTGTGAGCACAAAAAGCGCAAGACCCAGTTAATGCACCTTTTACAGTGTCCATTGTCCCTGGTTGATGACCTCAAGTGGTTAGTACAGAGCAAACTTGTGAGTATTGGTGTACAGAACCACTCAGTGTATGGGAAACGTAGGTATTTAAAAAGTGTCGAGACAGTTTGAGATAACAATTTCTGAAAAAGTATCTGAAAAGAGTGGCAGTTGAACGTGGAATAATTCCTACAAGTACAAGCGGTCACAAAACCCTTATCTTGAAATAACATTGAAAACAATGAGGAAAAAGTACAGCACTTGTACTTGTGCTGCTTTATAAATGGAAAGCTTGCCAAGTGCAGACATGAAGATATCTCTGAGTGCCATCTTCCATCCTCAAAAAGTCCAATAGGAGTTTGATGTTATAAAATACAAGATTCACACAAAAATGGTGGAGCATTGACTCATTGATGAAAGAGCAATTAATGTGTGCAAAAAATGAAGAGGGATTGTAAATCCATCCAAACCCAAGAACAAACTATAAAGAGTATCTGACCTAGTTCATTTTGATTGCAAGGTGGAAGATGGCCGATAAAGAGAGCAAAGATAGAAACCAAACCGTTGTTCAGAAGGCAGTGAAAATTGCGCTTGTAGGAATACCAATAATAATGTATGTAACGTGGGTGTATGGAATATTCAAACCATGTCCAAGAATAGCTTGCAGTGGGACACTCAAGCCAAAGAAACCAAAAAGACAGTCAATCATGTGCTCTATGCTCAGTTCTCTTTCAAAAAGACACTGCAATGCAGGGAAAAGTCAGATTGAGAAA
>CM034000.1:30861135-30875442 GCA_019603395.1 Cyrtorhinus lividipennis
CTTCACTGGACAACACCCCCTCCCTCTCCTCCCCTCCTCCTCCTCCTCCTCCTCCTCCTCCTCCTCCTCTTTTCACCCAAACCCCCTTCACTGACTGAACATAACAGTTTCAATATTCGGATAAACTCAAATCTGACGATACCATAGGCTTTACATTTCCTATCTTTTCAATGCCTAACAAATGTTTTTCAGATGTGATTCAGATTTTCAGTTTAGATCAAAATTAGCAAATGTCCGTTCGCCGTCCACGCCGACTTTGGTAGTAGAAACATTTCTGAAATTTTGGGCAGGGGTCCAAAGTTCCAAAAAAAGTTCATGACTCTAGTTGGTCCTCGAAACATTTCAGCCCGATCGGACCAAATTGGTGGGGTAGTGGTCAAAATGTGTATTTCAAAAAATGGATTTTTGAGATTTTTTGCAATCTAGGTGTGTGGGGTGTCATTTTCAACTAAATTTTGGACGCTGAATCCAATGAAATGGGTCCCGGAACGATTGATGCCCTCTGGATGAGGCTATTGGTCAAAATGGGTGCCTATTTACACATTTCGGATGTGTGTTTTCGAGATTTCTTGTTTTGCACTCGAATTTGACAGCAAAAGAGTGTATTTTCTGGTAAACCTAACGAAAAATGTGGTACTTTTGGGGAACTATTCAGTTTTGTGTAATTTTTCTGCTCCATCAAACGGTTATTTCCAAGCTTTGACAAAATTATTTCTTGGGGGTGCTTTCTACTACTTAATTGCATCAGAAACACATTTGTTAGGCATTGAGAAGATAGGAAGTTTAACGCACTTTCCAAAATCGTATCCTCAGATTTGAGTTTATCTGAATATTAAAAGAGTTATGTCCATTTCAGTGACATAAGATTAAAAACACGACAAATCTTGAATCTCGAATAACTCGGGAACAAAACCCCTTAAGAGAAATTGCTAGGAGTTATTTATTTATTTATTTATTCATTTTTTTGGTCAGAAATGAGTGTTGTAGAACACATAGGAGTCGGGTCGTGGAACACCCTGTAGAATGAAAAATGCACAACTTTCGTTAAAAAAAAAACTCGCTGAACTGGGGGTTCAACCTAATCAAACGTACTTACGGTATGATTTTTTTGAAAATCTTGCCTAGAATCCGAAAAACAAATTTTAAGCTCATAAACCGAAGCTCCCCTTAAAGTGGTCCTTTCGTAGTACAGGGTCCTTTTTTCAAATCTTGATAAAACACATAGTACGAATCAGAAAATTTCCATTTTTTAATATAGTATAGGTACAAACATAAAACTAAAAGCTAAAAACATTGTTTAGCTTGGTTTTGAAGATCAAATCAGTCATAGACGTCCCTCATTCTTTTTAGTATATTTACGTCAAATTGAAAGTTTTCCATTTCAAATTGGAGGTTTTACACATCAATTTTGGAGGTTTTACGTTTCAAATTGGACGTGGATGGAAATAGGTCGTTTCACATTAATTTTAAATCTAAGGCTTGTCCGCGTAGAAGGCGAAACCACCCGTTGATTTTGAAAATACCAGAATTAAATCATGTATTTCTGTCATCCACCAAATTGATGTGTAAAACCTCCAATTTGAAATGGGACACCTACAATTTGATGTGTAAAACCTCCAATTTGAAATGATAAACCTCCAATCTGACGTAAAAATGCTATATACCTACACTGGGTGAAGTAGTCGCCTAATCTTAATTAGGGGCGACTTGAAATGGCCGGCCCGATCCCCCAATTTGGCCCCTTAAGATTTTTTTAAAGGGTTTTTTAAAATTTCAATTGATTTTTTGGAATTTGAAAAACCAGGGAACCCTACAAGATTTAATGTACATCATCCAGGATGAAATTGCCAACATGCTATGCCGGTAAGAATTATGACAAATGCCAGAAATCGGTCCCCCAGTGTATAAAGAATGGGGGACGTCGCCTAACTCATATGATCTTCCAAACCAAGTTAAACGAGACTTTATGTTTCTACCTACATTATAATGAAAAAATTAATTTTTCTGATTCGTACAATGTGTTTTATTAATCTTTGAAAAAAGGATGTTAAGCTGCAGCACCCTGTATATTCTCTTCAGCTGAGATAAAATCTCTCATCAAATGATTGTAAGAGGACATCATTGTAGAACTCATCTTTTCAGGGGTAGTGGAAGGGAGAACTTCACCTGATTAATAAATAAAAGCATCAATTAATCATTCTTATCAATGATCCACCTATCATACTTTATCCATCGTCTTATTCCCCAACAGAAAGAAATTCGGGGTAAAATGAAACGTCCCGGTGACAGCAAAATAGTCAGCAGGCGAACTGACGACAGCGACAGCGCGTCGACTGACTGTCACATCTTCTCGTCATTGGAAAATCTCAACGACAAAGTCGACGCTCCTTGGCCTCAACCGACGTCATCGATTTGGGACCAAGAAACGGTCGAGTTTCCCGACGACCCGAACGACCTGTACGTCAAAACTACCCCTAGACCGCCGATCCGCAAAAGGGGAAAAACGACAAACTTCCGTTTTGACGACTTGAAATCTGCTTTGGACGAAATCGACGCGCAAGCGGTGACAGGGTCGTTTCAGAGTCAGGAAAGTTTTCTGAGTTCTTTGAGCGAAACTGTGCAGAATGACGTCAGCCACCCGATGGGCCTCTTTTACAGAGAGAAATTTGGCAAAAAGAAAGAGGAGCTCGCTGCCGTCTTATTCAGGTAGGTATTTTGATTTAAATTTAGATAGATACTGGTATACTGTCTCTCGCTGATGACACTAGCCTCAGAATAACCTATAATTCGTGCTCTGGTGCTGTGATTTTACCGGATAAATGTCTCCGAGCCGTCACAAAACATCTTCAGCAAAATTTACCATCCCTAAATCAACAAAACCACAATTTATTTATATTTTTCCTGCAACCTTAGTGCCTCACTTATCCCCCAAAATCTCAAATTTCACAATTGTTGCCAACAATTGCTTGACTGTAGGTACCCCAATTATAAAGAAGTCTGACTTTTGAAAGTATCTCGGAATTATCATAATGAAAGACTCAAATGGACCCAACATACTAATTATACAGGATGGTGCAAAACAGACGGATGTTTTTGGTTGGTCATTCCTTGAATAATCAATGTATGTTTTCATGCAGAAAGTCAATCTCTCGCTCTTCTGGGCGTTTCAAGGTGTCTAGATCAAAAACGCTGCAAATTCTTTCTCAGGGGTTGGTTATTCCTCGGACCAGGCGCATTGAGAATCATTCCAATGGATTCAGCATCCAAAATTTAGTCGAAAATACCCCACATGCCTAGGCACCAGAAATCTCAAAAATTTACATTCAAAATGGGTAGATAGATACCCATTTTGTCCCGTAACCTCTTCCAGAGGGTGCTAATCGTTACGAGACCCATTGCATTGGATTCGTTGTCCAAAATTTAGTGTAAAATAATACCCGACACGCCTATATCGCCAAAAATCCATTCTTCAGAAAACACATTTTGACCCCAACTCCCAAATTTGGTCCGATCGGGCTGCAAAGTTTAGAGGACCAACTAGAGCCAGAAACGGGTCTCTGGCCAAAATTTCAATGTATTAGAAATTTTTCTACTACCGAAGTCGGCGTATGGCGTACGGACATTTGACTTTCACGATCTGGACACCTTGAAATGCCCAGAAAAAAAATTTGGGCCAAATCGGAGAGATGGACATTTTGCATGAAAACGTAGGTTGATTATTCAAGGAATAACATCATTTTCCTATCAATTTTGCAGCGTTTTTTCGATGTATCTTGTTTGTTTGATGGGAAATAAATTATTTTATAAAATAAAAAATAAATAATATTGATAATATATTATGGTGACGGAGTCCGTCTTACTCACTTGGTAATCGAAATGTATCAAAATTTTGTTTTCAGGTTATTCAATAAGGACGTATTTGAATCAAAATTGCCAGAAGATATGAAACTGGAATGGAGCGGTCGCATGACGAGCTCCGCTGGAATAACTCATTTGTCCAGGAAAATGGTCAGTGGCGAATGGGTATTCTTATCGAGGATCACGTTGTCCAAAGTAGGTTCCCCTTGGTGTGTCTCTCAGCGAGCCAAAGTAGCGTATTATCCATAAGTTATCTATACGCGTTTGTTTAAAGCCCATAGTGACGACGGCTGCCAGGCTGAGAGACACGCTGATCCACGAGATGTGCCACGCTGCTGTTTGGCTGCTGGACCATAAAAAGGACGGCCACGGACCTTACTGGAAAAATTGGACGTACAAAGCGCGTGAAGCGTTCCCAGAGCTCATGGCGATCAACACGTGTCATAGTTATTCGCGGGATTGGAAATTCTACTGGGAGTGCGTCTCCTGCAGCTACACCATTGGTCGGATGACCAAATCATTCGATACACAAAGGTATTGATAGTAGGTATTGTATTCGTTAGAGAGGGAAGAGAAACAAATCGAGGAGTAGGAGGTAAATAATATTTTGAAGGATAACGGAATTCGACCAGGTAGTGTTGGCTTACAGTTTGTTGCAAACTATAATGATGGAGAAGATCTGTGGCCGCAGGGGAGTTGGAAGGAAACGTGCTTCGTGGTTGTCAAATATACGCAGCTGGACGGGAATCAACCGAGCAGCTGTTTCATCTGTTTCACCTGGCGCAGGACCGCGGGAGATATGCAGAAATGATCGCCGACCTTCAATGATGGAGATGGCACTAGAAGAAGAAGAAGTGTTGGCTAGACTCATAAAGCTTACAAAAATGACGCTGAGGGCAATCAACAGTAAAGTTGAAATCAAAGGGGGCCTGAGACATGGAGGTTCTCGACACTTCTCTTCAATCTGGCATAAAAAGCTGTGATGAGAAAGTGTCCCATTAATATATTTCCAACAGGACACGTCAGAAGATGATTTTGCAGATGATAAGGCCGTAGTAGTGACGAGAGGCAGGACATACTGAAAGGATATGTCGACACGATTAGGGTTGAGGGCTGGAAATTAGTGGACTAAAAACAAAATACACGATAAACAGTAGAAACACCTCAAGATGGAGAAATGTGATGGACATTCTCAGGCTTGAAAGGGTTAAGCAGTTTACATACCTGAGTGACCAAGTAGTGGGCCATAATGAAGTAACTGCGGAGATTCAAGCAAGGGTAGTCAAGGGTGCTACTATATGCTCTGAAGTCTTCACTAATTTCAAAGTAACACAAAATTGAGGTTACCAAACGATTATCCGCCTGACAGTAACATTCGGTTCAGAAACATGGACCCTCACAATTATGAAGCAGACTTCAGAGATGGGAAAGGAAAACATTGCGGAAAATCTACGGCGCAGTTTGTGATGGCGCTAGGTGGGGGATCAGAACTAACGCGAAATTGGAAATGCTCTACAGAAGTACCTCAGGCTCAGGCGGTTGAGATAGCTTGGACATCTGGAAAGGATGGACAACCATAGGATTCCTAAAAAAGTTTTGATCTCGACACCAGGAGGACATGCTTCCTTCATGCCAGGAGGACTATGAGGATCCCTTGGGCGGCCACAGAAAAAGGAGGATGGATGGTGTCACAGCCGACATCCAGAAGCTTGGAGAGCGAAAGCGTCTCATCGGGAAGAAAGGCGAACTGCCAAGGTTCTTCTCGGACTGTACCGATGATGATGATAAATTTTGAATCAGCTGTTGTTCTGATTGTCCAGCGCAAAGCACTGCAAAGTTTGCCCACAAAATATTCCTCGATCTTGGAGGAAAGTATCTTTTAAGTAACTGTGACTTATGGGAAGACCATTTGCGAGCAAAATTTACGAAAAACTGTACGGCAAATAGGTACTTTAGCCTTCCGTGTTCAGGATACTTCAAAATACCTCTAAAAAAGCTACAAATTCACCTGTAGTCTTGAAGACAGGGCTGAATTCACTTCGCAGGCGAAAGTTTAGTGGTATTTTTCCAAAACACCCACCGCCTTGAGGTTAGGCAGGCTTGTCTGGCGTTCCAAAGCCGCTGGGTTCAGACGTGGTGGCCGTGGGTAAAGCGCCCAAAAACGCGTTTTCAATATCCATCGCCCTGGCTCCTAGACTACCTACTAGGTAGTAGCTTTTTGTACTAGTTATGAGCAAAATCGATAAGCCCAACGATTTAGGCACAACTAAAAAGCCGCTATTCGGTATTACCAAACTTCAGGGATCGATTCTATGGCTACATTGAAACAAAAACTGCCTCTTTGGGTATTTGTTTATTATTCCTCAAATAATCAATCGAAGTTTCCAATCGCCTTTTTTTTTTTTTTTTTTTGTTGTTGAGTTTTGAGATTTTGGTCAGGGGCGTCATTCTGGCTGTGATTGGTCCCTCGAGACTTTTCAGACCGGACCAAATTTTGGGTGGATATGGGTGAAAATATGTTTTTTGAATTCGATTTTCGGGGCTTTTGGGAACTAGGGGTGTGGGGAAACCATTGAAATGGGCTCCTATTGTCGCCCATCCCCGGGGGTGGGTATGCTTCAACCTACCGACCTATTTGAGTCCTGCTGAACGAGATTCGTTTTGAGCTTGCTCTTCTTGTTGCTATCTTATTGTTGGAACTTAAGGTAATAACACGACTGCAAAATACATGGGAGTTTTGGTTGGTTATTCCTTGAATAATCAGCCTATGTTTTTTTGTTTTGTGTTGCTGTCACAAAATTGACACTTGAGTGTACAAAAAATCACTGAAACATTACAATTTAAATATCGCTCTCAGTCCGCTATCGCAAAATGTACTCCTTTTGCTCTCTTAGGGTAAATATTTTGGCTCATTATTAGTCGAATAATCAAAGATGATGCCTAGATCAAGGCGCTGCAAATTCTTTCACAGGGGTTGGTTATTCCTCGGACTAGGAACATGGAGACTCAATCCAATCGTTTCAGCGTCCAAAAATTAGTGGAAAGCGATACTCCACACGCCTAGATCACCGAAAATCCGTTTTTTGATATACATATTATAATGGATTTTTGAGATTTTCAGCGATCTAGGCGTGTGGGGTATCATTTTACAATAAATGTTGGACGCTGAATCGATTGGAATGAGTCCAGGACCCTCTACACTCGCTTCTCTTGCTCCAAGGAATAATACACTGTTGTAGAGTAACATGCAGCGTTTCTTTTTAGGCTTCGTTTCCGAAAGAATTTTATTTCTTTCCTTTTTTCTCGCAATTTCGACCTCAATTCTGTAAACGCATTAATGACAAAATTTTCCAATTTTACCAAAAGAACAAATTGTGAATAATCTTTGCTAAGAGGAAATAATGAAAAGTTGTTATTCAGTTGGAAAACGGACCGTGATTTATAGAATTGTGTTCGTGTTTCTTGCTCATATTTTTTGTGACTACTGGTAGTATACTACTGTCTTCCTTCTCCTGTCCCCTTTCGCGTTTCAATAACCCTTTTTTTTTCTTTTTCAAGGTTCAGCTGCGGTCGGTGTCACGGCAAATTCGTCCTCAAAGAAAAAGACAACAAGAAAAAACGAGAGGCGAGCGGTTTTGCCAAATTCGTCAAAGAAAACTACTCGTCCGTCAAATCCCAAGGCGCCCCCCACAAAGACGTCATGAAAATGCTCGCGCAGAAATATCAAAACGAAAAAGGAAATCAACCTTTGGAAACGCCTGACGTCGAAGAGGAGGCAAACGATGTCATCGTCTTGAGTAACGAAGAATAGGGACGATGCAACAAAACGAGGCTTGTTGTAAATAGGCTGATATAACCTATTCTCCTACGACCTTTGAGCCCATTGGGCCATGTAATTCACTTTAGGGTTGTAGCTTCTCTATTCGTGTACTTTTTTTTCCAACATAGAAAGTGGATAAGCTGTTATTCAACAGCTAAGTGAACTTAGTGCAATCGATTTGTATAATAATGATTTTAGACTATTGAAAACGGACTTCGATAAACTAATAACCTTATAAATTCAGCTTCTGTTTTTTAATCCTATTCTGGGGCTGAAAGTTTCCATAAGACACTCATGCCCCAATTTATTCAAATATAAAAAATTCATAACTTTATGTAAACACTTATTTTCCCATTTTTTAATGATATTTAGAGAAGATTGTACCTACTCAGATTAAGTTAAATGTAAAGGAGCCCCTACACGATCAGTTTTACTGACAGTCTGGTCCCTCCGAGATTGACGTGAGGTGATTGAAGGAGCAAACTGATCTTCTAGGGGTGTGAGTGATGGTTGAGTCAGTGCTGGGAGGTGATTGAAAGAAACCTTGAATTTCGGACTGACTGAAGCAGCAGACTGATCGTGTAGATGGGTGTTTGAGTCAGTTCGTCTCAGTCACGAGCGCGGCACCAAACATGTCGGATACCTCGGCCCTGGCAGCGCAGATTGAGCAGCAGGTGGACCGTTTCCATTACGATCACTTCCAGTGTTTGAGGAGCAATCGCAGACATGAACTTTAGGTCCTCCAAGTCCATTCCAGAAGCTAGGTACCTCAAGGTTATTGACAGTCTATGTGTCGCGGGAATAGATTCTCGCATTACTTGCCACTCTTTTCAATTTTTGGCCGCACCAACTCCAATAACTTATCGAAACTTTTTTCGTCCGTATGAAGAAAGTTTTTATAATCGTTTGGTGCCGTTTCACCCAAAACATTGAGCAAACGATCGTGAGTGAATCGATTTCTCAGCTTGTACCATTCCTTCGACGTTTCCTCTTCTGATCATTCTTCTTTTTTTCAACTCTATAATCGTCAAAGCAAGGAAGCCCAGATCACTTTTCGAAGGCATACTGAAAAAAAGCCCCTTGATGCAAAACGCGGCGAGCAAGCTCAATACGACAGCACAGAAACTCGACTACAAATGAACACTGACAGATTGACTGAAGCGTTGAATGAAGCGCCACCGCGTGCTATCAGTAAAACTGATCGTGTAGGGGCTACTTAAGCCTTTTTGAGTCACCACTCACTTATTATTCTATTTAAAGAAGATAATGATAACTCACTCAAGCTTTCCGTGGTTCAAACCTTGCTGCTGTCCCTGATATATTTACTGTCCTGACTCGGGCAATGAACATTTCTGGGAAAAGACCCCGCTTGTGTTGACCAAAAGATGGTGTTGCCTCTATTTTTACACATATCACCACAAAAAAGTTAGTTTAGTTTGACTTTAGTGAAACGCCCAACTGCCACTAAAATGCAGCCATTGTCATAGTAAGGGCGCGCTCATCATGTTCACGAATCATTCATAATTATCCCTCTACGATATATATGCTTGAGTAAGTAAATATATTTCATAACTGTATTCAAAATCTAGGATCCTTCAGGTTCTCCCTACAGCCAACAGCTCAATAGAAACCATCCCCATCGTGTTGGCTGCAATAAAATCATTAACCGTAGCTAATATGAAAATTGTAATAAAGAAGGACCAAGCAGTGATTAGTTCATAAAACCAAATGGGTCACAGTTTAGATCTATCTACGCCCATTCTTAGATTCACGTTCAAATGGAGTCAGAAAGCGAAAGAAAAGATTCGTTTGAACCTTTAAAACGCACTGTGATATGGTTTGTAGGCGGACATTGGAAATTTCTACCGGTAAATTTATGTATTAAGAGAAGAGCCTCATTAGAACACGCCTGGGTACCAGAAATCTCGAAAACACAACCGGAATGGCTAGATAGGCACCAATTTTGACCCATAGCCTCATCCAGAGTGCACCAATCGTTCCGGGACTCGTCTCACTGGATTCAGCGTCCAAAATTTTGTGGAAAATGATACCCCACACGCCTAGGTACCAGAAATTTCGAAAACACATTCAAAATGGGTAATAGATACCCATTTTGACCCATACCTCTTCCAGTGGGTTCCAATCGTTCTGGGACCCTTTTCATTGGATTCAGCGTCCAGAATTGAGTGGAAAATGATTGCAAAAAATCTCAAAAATCCATTTTTCGAAACACATTTTGACCCCCACCCCACCCGAATTTGTTCCGATCGGGTTGAAAAGTTTCGAGGACCAACTAGAGCCAAAAACGGGTCCCTGACCAAAATGTTATGTTTTTAGAAAATTTTCTACTACCAAAGTCGGCGGACGTACATTTGCTAATTTTGATCCAGACATCTTGAAACGTCCAGAAAATTTTTTTTGGGTCGAATAGGGGGTTGACTTTTTGCATGAAAATAAACAACCAAAAGGAAAACACAGAAATTTGAAAAACAAAATTTTTAATAACTTCAAGCACAGTCATTATTTATACGAAAATTATGTATTTTATTAAAAGTTCTTCATTTCGGTACCTACGAAATAGGCACAGGTAAACGGGAATGGAAGTTGAAAATTGTAAATACGCAAAATAAAACAGAATCCTCTGACATTCAATAACCCACGTCGTACAATGATCAGTTTTGTACACAAATTTACATGGTCACGAGTGGTTCATAAGTGCACAGCACATTGCATCAGACACGATGATATCCCTGAAAACTTATAAGAGCGATTTGAAGGAGGCCTGGATTAAATTTTAAGTACGTTTAATGACAATTGGTTTTTCTAGAAATTTGAACAAAATAAATGGGGTAAATAAATGGTAGCACGGTGGTGGTGGGTTTTGTGAGGCAGAGCTTGTTTGGTGATAGCGAAAATTTGTGTAGGATTGACTGAAATAAATTGGAACGTGGAATTATATTAAACTTCAGTAGTTTTAGGCCATTAAAACTGACATAGACGTCGCCAAAGAGGGTTAAATCTGACAAATTCCCCTGTATTTTGACCCATTTGTGTTTGCCTTACATTTAATGGGTCCGAATGAACGCCATGATGCCCCCGTTTAGTACTGAAATTCTGATTATTCCACGTTCACCTCAATTTCAAGCAAAAAACTCAAATTTTGCGATGAAGAATGAGCGCATCAAGTCACATTCAAATCAATGAGGTCTCCAACCATCTTAATTCTGCCTAAATTCCAATAAAAACATAGCGGGACAAAGTTCTCCCGAATCAGTTCTGATAAGTTCCGCTTATCACTAACTGCCATCACCCCTCAACTCATCACCACCAACGTGCCATCCTAAAAACAATTTATGTTCATAACGCCCTACTAAATTTGCTCTTTTCTTCACTTGTGAATCTTATATAGCCTAGACAAAATTCCAGAGGAACTCAAATTAATTATTTGCAGGATTTCAAGAAAAATAACTGTTTTCAACAAAAAATTTTCTAAAAAATGACAAAATAGTAACGTGTTAACAATAAAAATGATAAGATAATTACTAAGGTAACTAATATACCTCTCTTTCCATCAGCTATTCTAAGCTCCTTATGTACAATATATATTTTTTTATATCATTTTTTTTCCAAACTGAATTGCATAACAAGAGTTGTTTTCAACGCCCGATGATTTAGCGCGATAATAATTCATTTTTAAATTCCAAGTTATAAAATAATACTCTAACAAATATTTTTTATCAGTCGAACTCGCTAAATGACTTTGAACCAAGTGAAATTCTTTTATACATACATATATATACGAAAAACTAGTGAGCTACCTGCACGCTAAACGAACTTTGAGGGGTTCAGAGTATGACATTAAGCGTAAACTCAAATAATAACAAGTATGATTCTAGCTGGTAAGATGAAAAAGGTTTTCAAATGTTTCCATAGAGTAGAAATAGAGCGTTTAATTGAGGATTCCATGCAAGAAAGATGATTTTTGCCGGTAAATATTAATATTTTATTGACTAGGTGTCGTCTTTATTAGCCAACGGATCTATGTCAGAGGTAGACTTGGATGGGTGACCGTTAGTGAGCCGACAAACTATCTTGCTGGTTAGCACAAAGTATTTGATACGAACAGGTGGGAGATAGAGGGAGGGGAAGGGGGTTGGATTTTCTACTAATTTAACGGGCAAATATTGAAGTGAAGCCTCAAACCCATGCCAGTAATGTCCACCCCATGAAGTTCCAAGAAATGCAAATGAGGTGCTCGTAAAGGATGGATCACAAAAGGTAAAATGGCGGTAAGGAATTGGGATAACAAGGAAAATTAATGTTTGCGACAAGGAGATGCACGGCAGCTCAGGAAGCCGTCTCAAGCCCTGGGGATGCAGACCACAGGCTGAACCCGTCACCATTCAAGGTGGCCATAAGGAGCCATGGAAATCCAGTGGACAGCTGACCACGTCCGAGACAACTTGGGACACGACAGTAGGACGTAAAACTTTAGGCTGCAACGTCTTCCAGTCTGATTTCTGTCACTGCCTTCACTTAACAGAACACAGGGGTGAAACGAATGATCCTCAGTCGACTCAGAATTAAACCCAAGACACATGGAATAATTGACATGGATTAAAAACCCCGAATCTGTCCGGTTCCACAATAAAATGTCTGCAATGTTACACTCTTAGGCCTGAAGAGGCATTGACCTGACATCTGGCAACCACAGATGCCACCATTCATCATATTCTCACAGCTCACGCTGATACAAAGTACAAAAGTGTCACAAAGAAAAATACAAATTAAATAATGATTTCCATGTGTCGACCAAACGTTAAAAACCTAAGCGGTTGAATTTATGAGCTCTTTAGCGCACCACTTCTGTACTCACTCAGTGATAGAAGCCATTAGGATTTGGGAACCAGCCCTTAGAGTAATGTGACGTCACAAAATGGAATGAAGAATTTGTATATGGAAACAATTGAATCAACGATCTCACTTGACAAGTACCAGAAGAACCAATTGCGCTCGAATAAATAATTGTTTTTGTTTTTTTCAATGGTAATGAAAGCAGACTTACACAGTGCACAACATGTGGTTCCTATTTTGTAAAGTTCAAGAACAGAACGAAAAATCCAAAAGATATCACAAAATACCATGTGATAATTGACGGATTCATTCTCGACGCGGAGGAACAGTTACAAAATTAATCTGGTTGAAAAATTGCTCAGAAAACGCACTGTTGTCAACGATAAATCGGTAATAAAAAAACTTTTAATCAATAAATGACGGAAAACTAATGAGATTCGATCAGTGCAGGTAACACTAGTGCGATGGGGCTCCGCAGTTACTGACCTCGTTATCACAGTAAGCTGTAGAATGTGTACAATGCGAACGACACGGTACAAGATATAGAGGAGGGGAGCGACCGGGGGCGGTCGGCGCATGCGCAAAGCGCCTTGAATCAGTTCTAGCTCTAACGATGCGACTCGCGGCGGGGAGGATCACTTGAAATATGATTTATACAGGAGGAGGCTGCGGCAGGTCTCTTTTTCTTGTTCCATCATCGTCAGGAGGTCTCTCATACAAACGCGTTTGACTCGTGGCCTTAGCGACATCTGTAAAACATCCAATACACATTTTAATACAGTAATTTGTATGGCTTCACCAAAAATCTTCCTTAAAACAAGCTAGGTTATGTTTCAGAACAACAAAATTTTGGAAGCAGAATGCAGAGAATCAAGCAAATCAGATGTTTGTGAATTGTCCTCATATCCCCTCTACAGGGTCACATAGTCCTCCAACTGATCTTCCAACCACCCATGAACGTCTGAGTGAGCCCTTGGGACTAACCAAAGATTTTGAAATTCTAGTCCTGAACCTTTGTGTCCCATGAAATGGTTGCATGGACTCGGTGAAAGAGCCACAAAGATTTATGTTGATGAGTGAGCATCTGTTTTCTATGTTGAAAAACACCCTCCTGTTATAACGTAATAACACAAAACTCAAAGAACACAAATTAGAGAAGATGGACAATAAGAGTACACATCCAGAGAGGCAACCAGCAAAAAGGAATAAAGTTGGCCTGTTGTAGAGAAAACCTAAAGATTTGAGGTTAGGATATGACGTCAGCAAGCTAACTCTTCCACATTGTGTTCTTCTCAGCGTCAGCGTTATTTTCATCTTTTTTTGAGCCTGTGATATCTCAGTTGCTACCTTGGACAGCCCTCTAATACCCTCAAATTGAGTAAGCTCAAGATTTGAGGTTAGGATATGACGCCAGCAAGCTAACTCTTCCACATTGTGTTCTTCTCAGCGTCAGCGTTATTTTCATCTTTTTTTGAGCCTGTGATATCTCAGTTGCTACCTTGGACAGCCCTCTAATACCCTCAAATTGAGTAAGCGCAAGATTTGAGGTTAGGATATGACGCCAGCAAGCTAACTCTTCCCACTTGTGTTCTTCTCAACGTCAGCATTATTTTCATCTTCCTTTGAGCCTGTGATATCCCATTTGCATACCTTGGACAAGCCCTCTAATACCCTCAAATTGAGTAAGCTCAAGATTTGAGGTTAGGATATGACGCAGCAAGCTAACTCTTCCACTTTGTGTTCTTCTCAACGTCAGCGTTATTTCATCTTCCTTT
>CM034000.1:30875647-30936540 GCA_019603395.1 Cyrtorhinus lividipennis
AAAAGTATCGAATGTGAAGATTTTTGAGATGTCCCTGACCAAAATGTCTGATTGTCAGAGGATTTTCCCGATTGGACTGAATTTAGGAGGGTAGGGGTCAAAATTTTTTTTTTTTTTTCAAAAATGGATTTTTGAGATTTAAGTAGTCTTAGGCGGGTGGGGTATCATTTTCCACTAAATTGTAGACGCTGCATCGATTGGAATGCGTCTCCATGCTCCTGGTCCGAGGAAGAACCAACCCCTGTGAAATAATTTGCAGAGTTTTGATCTAGTCATCATGAGACGTATACAGTTAAATTCTGACATGAAAACATAAGCTGAACTCTCTGAATGGACTTTCAAGACGAAAATGTACAATATTATGAGCTGAACAGCAACATTCTTGAAGCAGAAATTAGACGCTCCAGTAAGGAAGAGCGTTGAAGCTAAATAAGAAATACACGGATACGAAATGACGCGATTCTCAAAAGTTGTAGACCTGGGCGATGAGCCACTCGAGAAATTGGTAGAGAGAGTGCTACTGAACAGGGTTGGCCCTATCGATTTAAATGAAAGACCCTCATGATCCTCAAGGTAATCCTTCACATAGAAGTGGCTCCCGAAGGTATTAAGGATTGCCGGAAGAAAACCATTTCATCTGGTGTGACACCCGGTCATCCCAAACAACCAACATAAAACATGGACGATGGAAACCGTTCAAAAGTGATATCAACGTAAATATTTACCATACGTTACGTTCCGAAAGCTCAGTAAAAACTCCCTCTAACGTGCTTTCGTTCGACTGATTCTGAACTTTGAGCGTTGAACATTGAAGAGCACATCGACGCTTTCGCTTCAAATAACACAAACACCTTTGAGCCGACTTGGTAAATATGGAGTTTTTGGGACGCAAAATTAAAACAGTCGATCATAAATTCCATCCTCTCAAACTACAAAACTCATTCCGTTGGAAAGCAAAGGCCGAAAGTTGCCGCTTTGACGTCCGTTGACCGTAAAGGGGAATTTTGGGGAGGAAACTTTTGCTCGTGACACATGGACGAGATTCCACTTTCAACTGTGAATTACTGGGAAGTGATATCAAAGTCTTAGAAGGAAGAACTAATTTGATGGGAGGAATTTACGTTTTGGCAGAGGAAGCCGGAAACTGAGAAAGTTTTCTGTAGTGAACCAATTTGGTTTAATACGTTTAAAACTGTTAGGTACGTTAACTTACAAAATGGCGGGTATTTTCAACTTTTTGGTAAGGGTACTGTCAATCGGTCTAGGTTTTAAGAGGATGAGGGATAATGATGGGCTCAATTGACACGCCAAATATTCATCAGTTTCATCGTATAGGTAGCGGACATTTAGTCATGAGAGCACATTCGATAACCATCGTAGTAACAAAATAATTTATCTATTATCAACTGGACTCCAAGACAAGCTGGCGGTAGCTCAAATTACCCAGGTAATTCCATTTCTACGTTAAAATGAAATAACTGCGTTAAAAGGTCACCGCTCTCCATGCATGGTACTCATGCTTTTTTTTTTTACAATAATTGATTATTCCCTAGAGCAAGATTATGGAGGAAACGCTGCGAATTGAGTGTCCAACATTTAGTGGAAAATTATATTCTACACGCCAAGGTACCCATAAATCTCAATAAGCCACATTTAAATATATGTAGGTAGGTACGATTTGACTCACCACCTGTGGGGTGGGAGACTCATTCCAATCGATTAAGCGTCAAACATTTGCTGATAAAATGATAGCCCACAAGCCTAGGTACCGGAAATCTCGATAATCCATATTCAAAATAGGTAATTTGGTACACACATTAACCCATAACCTAATCCGGTGGGCGCCAATCGGTCCGATGCTAATCCCAATGAACGCAGAGTTCAAAATTAAGTGGAAAATGATAACCACACACAACCTGATAGCCAAAAATCTCAAAATCCATCATTCAGAAAACTCATTTTCACTTATACCCTCCCCAAATTTGGTCAAATTGACTGAAAAGGGTATCGAGGACTCAACTAGAGCCGGGAAGTGGTCTCTAACCAAAATTTCATATTTGAAGAAAATTTGCAAGAAAATCCATACCAAATACAGCGTGGACACAGCAGGACGGACATTGGGTTCATGAAACTGTCAAATTTTGGCGCCAATTGTCGGACGTGATTTCATACGTTGATTACTCAAGAATTAGCCCTACAAAAATGAAGACAATAAAGAAATTAATCAACCTACCCACCAATAAAGTTGGTAATTAGTCCGGAAAACAACTGCAACGTACAAATTGTGACCAGAAAAAGTTCAATTGTAACTTAATTTGCTCGCCTTAATTATAATAACTGTTTCCGGTAAAATCTTTTTTATGAAGTTATGTTTGGAGGAGTTTCCAGTTTTATAAAACAACAACCCTTTAAAAAAAAAAAAAAAAAAAAAACTTTCAGCCGTTTTATCTAATTAGTAGGACTCGGCGTTTTCTTTGATCATTGGTTGTCTTTAGACGAAGAATACAATAATTGGATTGCGTCGTCAGGTTCAAAACTTGGGGAAGTTTCTAAAATATCTTCGCCATTCTGGTTGTTATCATTTCCGGACAAAAACCAAAATGTTTATCCTAAGAATCTGAAGATCGGGTCGGATTGTAGCTGTAGTAGATATAGTTTTTATTGAACATTGGTTTTCGAATAATGGCGTCTTGCATGAGCGCAAACATTGTTATAATAATTGTCATGAATAAATGAAAAATGAATATTTCCTGGATTGCCTACATACCGAATATTCCTAATTACAGAACCGCAAAGATGACTTCGAAACAACAACGGCCAGTAAACCTCGTTAGTATCACGTGAATATTTAACGTCCTCCTGCTTCCATATAAGCAGGACTTCTGTGGTCTTGACAATAACCTATCGCTTTTCGCTCGGAGAGCCTCCAGCTAAACCACAAACCCACTCGGCGAAGTATATCGAATTCACCGACCCATAAGGACTTAACTCCGCCAGCCGCACAAGAGTGGTACCTTTGACCAGTCTCTTCGTAATACTACCAAAGGTAATACGTATACGGCTTTCCCTTAAATTAGGTGAACTCAAAAGGTTCCTTTTAATTGAGCGACGCGCTTTTCGTGGAAGTTCACGTTAAGGACGCCCTTTTGGAATAATCAATTTTCAGGTTTTGCACGAATGGAATACCATTGCTGTGCTGCAGCGAATCAAAGCACCGGCCGGACTAAGCCAATAATGTTGCGTGAGATGGCACAGAACGTGAAACCGTTCACGGAGCCTTTTCAAGATTATTGAGTCAACCCTTCTCGGAAAGAGAAGCGAGAACAAAATAGAATACAACATTCTATTACAATCTTAATATTATATCCTTTATTTAAAGTAGAGCCCAAATAGAGTCTTCAATTTGAAAAATTTCCGATTTTTGGAGCATTTTAAAGAGAACTTTTGGCGGACGAACGGACATTTTGACGTAGTCGTGTACATTCACTCGAACATTGAAGCAAGGGGCACAATGCTTGGTTTTCCTACAATAGTCCTACTCTACGCACTTGAAGGAGAGAAGAGAATTTCCTCAATAAGAGGACGAGCCAATTTGGTATTGAGAAATAAATGGAAGAAAACGCAGGAGAATAGAAGCGAAAAAAACGTTTGGCGTTCCTTTCTCGACTGAAGAAATACGCGGCGTTGTGCCTTTTACTAGATTAGAAAACGTCTCGTTCTTTTATTTCTTCGGAAAGTAATAAAAGAAAAAAAAAGTGGAGGGAAAGTCTTCGAAAGGATTTCAAAGCTCGCTTACCGTTTCATCGTAAAGCATTACGGCGGGTCAAAAGACCAGTGAAAAATCCTTTCATGAGTTTTACCTTTCAAGGGCGACAGAAGACTGGATGAAACTGTCAAGTTAATAACGACAGTAAAACTCGGAATCGTCTCGTTCATCGTGAAGCTATAAACTGCTTCGCGTTGAAGCCAGAAAACTGTACCATAAACCACGAACGGGTGAAACGGCCAGAAAATACGACACGGTTTGACAGCATTCAGCACAAACAAGATCGTTACTAACCGCACAAATTCGACGACGAGCCTTCAAATTGGAAATAAAAAGAAGAAACACAAAGGTGCGACCTTATTGATTCAAATATTTTCTTAAACTACTATTTAACGTAGGCTGAATACTTGATTTAACGGAGTAGAAGCACACTTGAAAGGATTGGGGCCAATTTCAAGGGCTAGTTCTTCATCAAAGCTTCCTATTTGAGCCCTTTTTTTAGCCAGAATCAGTCATATCTCTTCTTCCATTCCTTCAGCTATCTAATCTTATTGACGGTGGGTTTTAAACAGGAATTTCATTCCTTCATGTAAGATAAAGACTCGTCTGGATAGCATTCGGGTGGGGGTCGGCTACTGAGAACGTATATAGTATTTTTGGGGAGGAAAATCTCCTTTCTACTCGTATCAACTTTAGGACAAAGGGTAAAGGTATTGGGAAGTACCGATAGAGCACGTCCGATTCCAATAATCCTCCCGGTACTGCCGATAAAGTTTGCCCGCAGTGGAAATCCCCTCATGGGATCTGGAAGCGGTTTTCCTCTAGTACGTCACATCAGAAGGAAATTCCCGACGCCCCTAGAGCACTTGGGCCCTTTTCGCCGCCTGCTTATATCCAGCCACCTATAACTACTACAGGTGGAGGCTTTCTTTTTTCTCTTTTGGCTTCGAGTTTCCTAAAAGGAACCCCCTTCGTTCTTCTCGGCGGAAAACTGTCGATTCATGCCTTCGTCGTGCGAAAGCGAAGAGAAAATCCTCGAGGTACCTTCGTTTCATTCCCCGCTTTTAGAAGTTCTCGAAAGATTGACCTCCGAATCCTTTCAGGTCTCTTCCCTTTATAGAACCGGACACCTTCCATTCCCGCCTATTCTGGTTGTTCATTTCGTTTTGTTTTACTCTCAGTAGGTACTTTCTCTTTGTTGTAACAACTCGCAAAAGAACGTCAAAGCTACTGTTAAACCTCCAAAAAACCCCGACCAAAAAAAAAAAAAAAAAAAAAAATTCCAAGAACTATGTTGAGTTTTCATTTATATTCACTTCACTGGAACGTAAAAGGTTCCACCTAAAAGGTTCTTCGTTTTTCATCCTGCAGGGCATCGGAGTATAGGTAGCCACTAACAAAGAGCTCAACTGATAAAATACTATACATATAAATCGTCTATACACATGGAAATTGATACAACAAATCAACTTTCAACTATCAATACAAGAGTCTCTTTGACTTATCAACAAATAATTTGCTCAGAACATGTAAGCCATAGAGAAAATGGAGTGTTCCGGACTCAATCGAATTGATTCAGTCTGAATATTTAAGTAGGAAAATAATAACCCACACGCCTAGGTCACCAAAAATCTGACTTGAATCATCTCTTTCCTCTTACTATGTCGACCATTGGATTTGATCAAGACTAGAAAATGCAACAACAGCGCACTACTATCTGGCAAATTCAGCTGATAAGAGTCATGGGCAGAATACTCACTTTAATTGCTACTAAGTTCAGCGCAATTTCCACCTCATTAGTCATCAGGATACAGCCTAAAGGCATGCTAATCATTTTTTACCAAGTGCAAGCCATAAGGAATATTGATTAGTCAGGATTAGGGGGGGATCAATCTGAACTGGCAGGTTTGTAGGAATTTGGACTGTTTCTTAGGCTGACAGATCTCGCTGAGGGCAAGTATCTTCTTAAAATGTGTACGCAAAATTCGATACTGCGTCAAAATTGGTTCATTATTGTTTCATGAAGAAGGCCAAGATAGTTATACAAGTTTCAATAGAGTCTGGTCGTTGCATGTCCCTATTAGAATGAGTGCACCAAAGTTCTTCAACCCTTAAAGTTATCAAAATGACAAATTGCAACGACGCAGCATTAGCGAAGAAAATTAATAACGAAATATGTAGCGAACGAGGTCATAAATCACGGGATAAAGGACGAGGATATTAATTTCTTTGTCAGTATAAAATGAGGTTTACGAAGAGGACTCAGAGCACCACGGAATCAAAGAAAAGTGCCTTTAGAATTACAAATTATAAAAGGCATCATTACAGCCTGGTGTGTAAAATGAATGAGATCGCGAGGGCGGACGAAAGGAGAGAATGAAATGCGCGAAAAGGTTATGAATAGAATAGGTTACAGGTCGGACATGAATCGGTGGGAAGCGGTGCCGAGAGGGTTTTATCAATCCGATGAGGGCGTTGATGATTTGTTGTGTTGGAAAGGTCTTATAAAAGACGAACTTGAATAGGCGAGCCCCACTACACTATACCGAGGGTGAACAACAGGCCCAAGTGATACCTTGTTAGGAAAGGGCTACACTCGGTGCACAATGCGGAGAACATCGATACCACTCTCAATACCTGCCCTTTCTGCGGGAAAATAACAGGGTATGGCAAGGCAGGCGACAGTAATTTTGCACACCATCAGCGAAAACAATATTCCACGAGGGGAAAAATAAGAAGTGACGTCATAGGAGCTTATACGGCATCTGGTGGCAGATGGAGGAAACATATTGAAAGCGAAGAGAATGTGTCTGCAAACCACTAAGTAAAACAATGAATTTAACCCAGTACGTTGAGCCACTTGTAAAAATTATCATTTCAGATCGTGAGCACTCTTCCATTAAAATTTCAACATTTTAATAGAATTAGATCACTCGTTTTAATTTACTGAAATTATTACAGCAAAATTTAATCAAATATTTATTATAAAATAATAACATAATTAAATTAGAACTATAAAAAGTAATCAATAACAATGAAAACTGCTAGGGGTTAGGTGAAGAGGCGTAGAAACCTTCGTCGTTATCGCAGTTTTAATCGAGACGAAGAAAATCGATGCAGCCTTGGGAAGCATTTGGGCCGCTCAGAAGTGGCCACTTTGCAACAAGGGCTAAACTAAACCAACCCATCTTTTCGACAATCCACCATTGCAAGCCATGGAAATGATTTAGGTAAATTGTTCGGCATTTCAATCAAGGAAAAACACAAAAATGCAAGTGTTGCCCTCATAGGGCCGATTTTCTAGATTCACAATAAAATGATAATGAAGAAACTAATAGGTGTTCAACCAGAGATCAGCCGTGAACGCGATTCCGAGGAACATGGACCAACTAGGTGAAAATCAAAATTTTTTCAACCGAGATCAATGGGGTTGTACGTCTTAAAATACACTGCAATAATACTGAACTACAACAGCAATCCTTGCCTTCCAGTTTGCAGCGCTCTAGCGGACATCTGCACACAACTACATATATACAGCAGAAACAGCAGGAATGGTGTGAATAATGAATTTTTCAAAAAAGCTACCCGCTGAATGGTGACATCACTACATTTGAGACAAAAAACGAGAAGAACTACAACAGCAGTCCTTGCCTCCTTCCACGGGCGCTGCACTCTAGCAAGCAACTGAAAGCCGCCCCCCCCCCCCTGTTTTGTAATAACATATACTACATGAGAAATATACGAGAAGTAATGAAGATAGGTTACTTGAGATAAATACTAGAGCGCAGCTGTGGGCATTTTCGAAACTAATAGTGATAACTCAGAAATCAAGGTTGACCTCACTTGGGTTATCTCAACAGGAGCGGGTAGGACCACGCTGAACGCTGACGTCACAGAATTTTCAATATTTTTTTAAAATTAAGCATTTTGATTTCAAGCAAACATGATGTAGGTCCATACTGTATAGAACATCCTTTCTCATATGCATTTTTTCTCATGAAATAGTGAATACACCATGCCCACCTTGAGTCCATGTTGATCATAGTTCATAATTCCCGAGGGAGCAATATAGCAGTTTCTTGTGGACCCGCCTAACATCAATTTCAACTTGCATTGACCATACTGTAAAAAACAATTTTTTTTTTCTGGCGAACATCAGGCTGTGACTATGATGGATTAGGATTTTCGTACGAGAAGAAAACTGAGCGCCGTGTGAAATCTAGCAAATTACGTCACGTGCTCGGTTCAAATGTCCGTCGAGACGTGGAGACCATCAAATGAACGGATCACCGGCCATATGACGCTGAAAACCCACGCAGGAAAGGACCCCCGATTGTCTCGGGAAATAGCAAGATCAACCTTTTCTCCGGCAGGATTTTTTAATTTAGCTCGTTCAGCCTACTACTCACCCAGTGGAGTCTCATCTTTGTCATTTCGGCTCCAGCCGTCCTTTTATTCTCGTATTCTCTCCATAGAAAACCCTCTCACTGTCCCGTTGCCAGACTGGAGTCTACTACGGTCGCCACTCAGTCCCCCGGGGAGCCTTTTGTGTTCCAGTTTTAATAAATCCATCTTTCTCTCACGTTTCTTCCATTTTCACAGTTGTAAAGTGAAGTACGACGGAAGCGTTGTTCAGTGCCATTATGAGTAGTTACAGACTGACGGAGTGGGGGTAAACGTAGTAAATTCTTTCTTGGCGTCCTTAGTGTTTGTATGTCGAGTAGACCTCACTTGTAGCCTGGCATCATCACTCGTATTTTACAAATGTTCGCCAGTTCTAGAAGATTCCCATGCCACAGCTTACATTTTTCCACTTAGTGGTCCTGTATATATTCCTTGAAACAACATGACAATTTTCGCATTTTGGTTTATTATTAAATTATCAATGGCCAGTAGGAATTTTTCTAAAAATCCTAAATTTTCTCAGTGACTATCTTCAGGCTTTAGTTGATCCCTTAAACCTTTCAGCTCAATCGCCCCAAATATAGGCAGAGAGTATAGGCGAAAATGTGTATTTTAAAAGGATGATTGTCATTATTGGGGACCTTAATGGGTACGGGTATCATTTTAAAGAGGACTTTGGACGCTAAATCGATTCAAATAAAAGGAAGTATGAATTTGGGTAAAAATATACATTTCGAAAGAAATATTTCCAAGATTTTTAGCGATCTAGGCGTGTGAGGAGGCGTTTTCCATTATATTTCGGACGCAGAACTGATTTGGATAAATTTTCGGCCGAATTTCGCAAACGAGGACAGAATTGGTACCGATGGGTACTTTAAAATAGGGTAGGTACTGCAGCGGAAAACATATTTGTCCACATTTTCCACTAGCAAATAAGTCTGAAGAAATTTGCAGATATATTATCTGTCTCCACTTAACACATGCGCGTCCTAATTGCTCCCAGCCTACTTTAAAATGAAGCCGAAATTTCTTTGGGAAGGTTGTGATGGATTGAATAACTGCGTGTTTTTAAATTTTATCAAATAATGAAACCCTGTGGTGGCCAAATATTATTGAAATGGCATGTAGAAGGCTCATACCGAAATCCGATATGGACAAAGTAGCTAACATGGACTTCTTAAGGGAGATTGAGGTCATTAGATTGGATTAAGTGGAGAGCGGATTGAGTTTATTTTGCCTCATGACGCCTAAAATCGCCGTAAAATTTAAATCCGATTTATTTCTTCCAGTCTTAGATGGTCGGTGCTATGGAAGGATAAAATCGTTCAACAAGTAACTGAGGGGTTCGTTGGAGAAAAAATAAAAGGAAAAACAAACATATTTTTTCAACAGTTGAAAATTGAAGGAAAAACCACTTTTCACGGATCCAACAGAAGTAGTTTGTCACACACCAAGCGATCGCACACAGGACCAGAACTTTCGTGTTTGCTTTCACTTCCGCAGTCCCTACGGCCACGAAGTTCGGTACCGCACCCAGCAGGACTCAGGGGGTTATGGCGCTAAAACCCAAGTTAGTTTTAACGTAGTTTTCAAACTCTATGAGCCTCGGCCTTTTCCCCACTCGGAGACTTATATTTTCGAGCGACGGAGTTGAATTCTGCGACGGTTGTTGCTTACCGATGGTTTTACCAGGGAACTTTCTAGCGACTCTTATCGCAATGCAGAGGCAAAATTACCGCCCCAACAACGCCTAATCTAACTTATAAATCTGATGTATTTTCAGGTACTCACAACCGTGTCAAATTTCCACATAATCACAAAATGACAACAACGATTGAGCGCTCCAATTTCACAAAAAAACCCTTTGCTTTCATCACTGCGATTCTGAGCCTTTTTAGGAGATTTTCCCGTCTTTTTCAGAGCCATTACAAATCCACTTCAACGTTGCCTTGGCACTCTTCTCTGACCGTAATGAGAGAATGATCCCGAATCGTGATAACTCCAGTAGAGCCCGTCTCTTCATCATCAACCGCCGTCATTTGGTCGTTGACGGACAGCCTTTCAAAGATCGTGGGACACAATCTCGGATAAAGTTAGGATGTGATTGTTGACGGCAAAGAGTCATTTGATGTCCTAACATGCTACAAAAAAGCATTCGACAGTTGCTCAATTAGCCTAACTACCTTTGGAATTGGCGAATGTTGAGAAATTCTATGCCGTTGACCTGTGTACTGTGAAATTTTAAGCTTTTAAATAATAATTAACCTTTGTAGTCAGGCCAGAGGTCAACCTCACCGATTGGCCCAAAGTTTGACAGCATACGCATCATGAAGTCTACATCAAACGCTGCGATTCTCCCATATTGGTTGATTATTGTAGCAAGATCATGGGGAAAACAGTAGGCAAGCGTGCCAAGTGTGTATCGAGGACTCATCCCTATTTTCAATCAGCGTTTAATATTTATTGGCAAATTATATCACAACACGCCTAGATTGCCAAAACTCTGGGAAATCCATTTTTCAAAAATACCCACATCCTATCCGAATTTTGTCCCAACGGGCTGAAATTTTTTGAAGATCAAGAAGACCCAGAAAGAGGGCCCTGATCGAAGATTTTAAGGCAATTTTTTACTACCAAAAATGGTTGGGACCGAGGACGGCGGACAAATCCAAAATGTCCGTCTGCCGAGAGCCGTTGACCCCGACGAAAATTTTGAATAATTTAGAAATTCGGGTTTGGGGACCGCCTTTTAGCTCTAGCTGGTCTTCAAACATTTCATCCAAATCTGCCGAAAATTAAAAAATTGATAAAAATGTGTTTTCTGAAACCTGACTAATGCATTTGGTGAATAGGGGAGTGTGGGGTATCATCTTCTAATACATTTTGGAAGCTACATTTGTTGAGATGAACCCCCGACCAATTGGTGCTCTCTGGAAGTGGGTATGGGTCAAAATAAATACCTATCTATCTGTTTTGGAAGTAAGTTATCGATATTTTTGGATATCAAGGCATGTGGGGTATCATTTTCCACTAAATTTGAATGCTGACTCGATTGGAATGAGTCATAATCCCATATTCCCATAATCTTGCACCAAGGAATAATCAAATAATTTGCAGCCTTTTTACGAGTGTCTCATAGCCATAAAAATAAAAGGAACAGCCCGAAATTGGGGTTAAATAGGGAAGAATGTGGCTTTTTCTGGCAATCAAGATCGGTACGATCTCGTTCAACAGCGGCAAATTGAAGGGAAAAACGGTTTACCTGTTTCAGATCGTTGCATTCAGTGAACATTCGGGATATAAATGGTCCTTACGAAATTATTAATTCAATATCAATAACCGGAAGCCTGCGACCGATCAGTCATTAATGAAGACCGAGCAGAATGTAGCACAAGCACACCCCTCCACCTTAGCGCCACGGATCAACGAGCGGTTATGCTTCGGACAGGAAGAACCCCGAGATAAGTTGGTAATTCCCAAACACAGATCATCAATCTCTATCAAGTTGGTCGTAAGTGGAGCGAGACTTGCTTCAACCCTCACAGGCCGCCCGTCAAAGCCGAATAGGTACAGGGCCGTTGATCCCGGCTTTACCGCAGACTTTCCAGGAGTTTCCGCGAGCATAATACCGACGGAGAAAGATTCATTGTTGGGAGTTCGCGTTTGAAAGCTCCACAGATGACGAACATTGGTGGTGCATACAACTTCCTCTGTGACTTGATGGCGACTCAAGCGAGCACTAACAAACTTCTAACGAAAGTAAAATATTGACAATGATACAGGTTTCACTGCAATTATTAAAAAAAAAAAAAAAAAAAAGATATTTTTTTTAATTTTATTTATTTATTATTTTTTACGATCGGAGACGGCAGGGAAACATCTGAATGGGCACTTTTTGACTTACCGTTCAACATCAAATTTAAACCTCAAGGAATATAAAAAGTATTGCCTCCTAAACTACAGATTTCTATCCCTATATAGTATATCCTCGACTAATGGGAAGAGACATTTCAACATGCATGACATTCAAGCATGAGCCAAATGAAGGAGAATTCAAGTATCCTGCAACTTTTCTCTGTTGACTGGCAGAATAGAAACCAAATATACGATTACAATATTATGTCGCCTATTCCCTAAATAAATAACAATCAGGGACCACTTTCCGGCTCTAGTTGGTCCTCGAAAATTTTCAGCCATATCTGCTTAAATTTGGGCACAATATGAGTAAAAATCGTGTTTTTCTAATCTCGATTATCGGAAATTTTTGGAAATTAGGCTTGTAATGTATCGCTTTCTACCAATTTTTTGATGCTGAATCCACTGTGATGGATTCCCGACCGATTGGTGAATGAGTCTGGGACACTTTACATTCATTGTTTTCCCCATACCGAGGAATAATACCGATTAAAATCTATTGAATTTTGAACGTGAATCGATTAGAGTATGCTTAAGATCGATTCATCCATAAAGAAGTAGGGTGCGGGTGTAAATTTCCACCATAAATGTAGGTGGTTGTATTAAATTATCCTTAAAAACTCGTAGTTTTTAATTTAATTTAATTTCTAATTAGCGTCTTAGTGTGGAGCGTACATAAGCGTAATTCACCAAAATAATAAAACATTGGGGAGTAATTTAGATTATTTTACCCTCCACAATAAAGGTGCTTTTCCAAACCCATAAGGGCGCAATATGGTAAGGTTATAACTGTTAATTTTTGTAAGATTAGGACGATATCGTATCCCAAAGCGACTTTTTCCATAAATGGATGTATTGCCTTGGTTTGTCAATAAATTCGCCACTGAACCTCCAACAGGGCAATAGTGACTTCACGAAAGTCTTTTTCTCCGAAGAATTTTCAGATAACTTTTTCACTGGCATGCCCATAACGTAGAAGAAGCGGAAAAAATTCGATTTCCGCGCGATACCTGACACTTATCCATCCCGAGTGGGGTGAAACGTAAAAACTTTCTTATTTCCCTAGAAAGGACGTAGATTGTATTGTGCCATTCAGCGCAAAGCTCCCTCAGCTTCGATATAGCGCGCCTTCCTAGGTCCTATCGAAGAGCACGCTGTCATATTCCCTTACAAAAGACTTTTCGGATAAAAGCGAAAAAAACCGTTGAAAAGGCGTAGAGCGTGATACGACGTGTTCTTTGTCTGGAAACCACAACAAAAGGCCTCGATGACGGTAGAAGGAAAATGAGATTGAAGTCTTCTACGTTGATATTTTTCCTCACCTACGTCCTCGGTGGGAAACATACGAGGGAAGCTGACTACGTACGAAGCATCAGTAAACGACCTCGACGAAGAAGAGCTGGGTAAAGAGATGAAACTGTCGGACCTGTGTTGCTTTAACAACGAAGTCGACGGCAACCCTTTCCTCTAAAACTCATTCTACCGACAACTTTCTCACTTAACAAGTTGTTTTTCCCCCGTCCCAGTCAACCATCTGCTCCAGATTGCATTTTAGTATCGTTCCTTCCCCACCTCGATTCAAGTCGGGTCTGTTGTTTGAAATTGCTCGAGAGTTGAACCGATTTCAAGCACGTGGATAGCTTCATCGCAATTGTCCCGACTAATTAAGGCTTTTCATCGCGTACAATAGCCGTTCACTTGTCACGGAAGGAGCCGATGGAGGAATTCAAACAGCTGTTCATCTGTCACGGACAGAGTTTTCGTCCTGAACTTGTCCAGCTTTTAATTAGACTTGAAACGCCTTCATTCCAGGATGAGCAAAAAATCAGTCTATTTTGAAATCCTGTGACCTCATTCCAAATTCAAATTCCAAAGGAACAATTATTTGTGAGCCTGAAGAAGAAATAAAAGCTGGAATTTCTCCTACATCGACCAATATGTGAGCCATGTTGCGCTCACCCGGACATAATCAACGGACGAATTCCAAAATTACGAGAGAATAAACTCTTGCCCCGATGACCACGAAAGAGGATGATTTGCTAGAGAAGAACGAGAGTCCATCTTGAGCTTGAATGGAATGTAATATCCACACAAAAGTCAACTCCACCGTGAAATAAGAGCAACCCACCGGTCGTATAGTTCTAATTTTATTTTGCCGCTCCATTGATTTGCCTCTCGACTTTGCTCGTGGTTCAACCGCATTCAGGATTCTCCATTTTTCCCTTCCAATTTTTTTTTTCTTTCCTCAAAATACCCGTAAGGGGCCCGATATGACGGTATTTTCTATTCAACTCAACACGTTGTTGAGGGCGGAATTAGTGTAAGGAATCGGCATTTGTTCGAGTTCGCGTTCACGCTCAGTCTCTTCGCACCTTGAGTGAAACAAGCACCTTTCGAAAACATTTTGGCTCACGCGACAGCCCCGAGAAAACCTTCCCTTTCCTAAATAGATGGGTTTAATTTCTTATTCTAATTCTATGACGGGGGAGGCCCTTTCGTTCCCAAAATAAACGCCGACACGCAAAAGTGAACTCCCCATTTCCCTAAGCAGGTTTTTTTTTTTTTTTTTTTTCCCCGTTTTAGACCATTTACCTGCTGAAAGTTTAGCGCGGAGAAAAAAAAATTATTTACTCAACTCAACCGTTTTATTTCGATTCGTCGAGGAAACCGAGGGAAATGAAGATCTCAAAATGCAGTCGCAATATTTGCAGAGCATTTAAAGAAATGGAACGATCAACGGCGTAAAACGCGATTCCCCAGCGAGGAAACTCAAACAACTGTTTTCATTCAGCGGAAAATTCTCGTCTTGTAGCTTTCATTACCTCAGAAAACTTGAAACCGCGATACGGCGATGACACAACCAGTAAGCATTACCTGGTTGTACAGCGTATACCGTAGAATCGACGTGATTGTAACACCGAATAAATTGTTTCACGCCATTCGAAGGGGCTTTTTGATGAACCTGGTATTCGATTTAATCAACTTTCCAAATTGTATTTGGGGAAAATCAAACAAAATGCTGCAAATTCTTCCACATCTCGACGTAACCCTTACCTATTAACGTCGAAATTGAGATCCGGGCGTAAGACACGACTAACTGCGACTAGAGAAACTTATTGGTGCAACGATTACAATTAGACACCCTTTAGACAACATCAAACTTGCTACCAGTGTATAAACAAATAGGCAATCAGGATGCAGGGGGGTATTTAGAGCAAAATGTTTCATTCTTCAACGATTACTGCTGTAAATTTTAGAACTTCCAAGTGTGGTGCATGCATTTTCTTTTACGTAGGTACCTACGACTTCTACGTGTTCTCTGAACAAACAGCCACTACAACGAATAATCGATAAATCGAATAAGGTGAGCAAACAAGGGAAAATAACGCGCCACACTCCGAATAGCCTGACAGTAACAACTCACGTTTCAACTAGGTAGAGCCTTCGATTGGTTTCCCTATAATCTAAATCACCGAATAACGCGTTTCCATCTAGTAGAAAATAAGAAACAGGACCACGGCCAACTTACCGCTTCAAGGCGAATATAGAAGCAGAAAATTCGGGTTCTTACCCTTTGAAGGAGGCGCCTTTCGTACTGGAGTTGCTCCAAAGTCCATTGTCACCCTCAACCACCTGGATCACGTCCAAAAACTCGAGAAACCTCTTCCCTATTCAAAACTTGCGGTGATGAAAAGATCATCAAGCAGCCTTTCGTTGACAGCGTTTTGAAACAAGTTGAATGACGGAGGTTTTGAGGGAGGCGAAAGAACACTGTCAGTTGTTTCTTTTCGCTAATTGAATATTTACCAGAAGATGCATCACGTTTGATGTGAGGAATTTGTTTCCATCTAAATATTTTCGGAGCTCGAATAAAAAAAAACTGAAAGACCGGAGGCGGTCATTTCTGACCAACACGCATCCTTCTGGTTGAATCATGCATGAGCGGGCCGGGCAACGCCAAACCGATCGTTTCATGCACGATATCATTCTTTCATTGCCTTGCCCGAAATTTATTCGAGAAAAATACTGCGTGTTTGATGAACTAGTTTTGATCATGAATACCGCAGAATAGAAGCAACGTGAAATTTGGACTAAATTGGGAAATGGAGCAAGACAATTTCCGATTTACATTTCCAAGATGAAACATCATCCCTTCAAGAATAAAATTTCTATAATTTTACGGGTGTAAGAAGAGATGAAATCGACATTACTGCCACACGTAAAAAATATAATTCGCTTATAGCAAATTTATTCATATTGAAAAAAAATTCCGAGTTTTAAAATAACGCACACACTCCAATAAGAGAATAAAAATAAGAAATGAAATAAGGAATAAATCGGGATGGGTTCTAATTTAATCAAGCATGACCAATCAAGCACTTAATATTCGGAATATTCACGACGCCATTGGTACATAATCAAAACTGGTAGCCATTATGCATCCATACCAATTTACTCACCCATGTGTGTTATTCTATACACTTTTATTCAATCATAAAAGAGACAGCGATGGCTTTCCTATAGGGTCATGAGAAAATAGGGAAAAATGTCCTCTTATTCAGACACCTCATTAGAATAGTCAGAATGGTAGTCAATTACGACTTTGTTCAGAAAAATAATCAAAATCTACAATAGAATGTGTACAATTTATAATTCATAGAAAGAAAATGGAGGTGAATATATTTTTGTATCACTAATATTAATTTAAAAATAATAAAATTAATTGAAATGAGATGAAAATGATCCAAAACGATAATTATTTACAACTGATAAGCGACAGAATAAAGATAAGACGGTGGGACGGTCAAAAATATCTTGTGAACATGTAGCAGATTATTGAGCCGGGAGCGAATCTTGGCAGAACTATCCAGGACTCCTACCGAACGATAGATGGTAATTACCAAATAAAAACCACATAAAACCGACGACCACACAAATACTCTCATCACTATCAATGGCTTCCTCCTTCTTCTTCATCATTGATCCACAGTTTGAAAGCATAGGACACAAAGAACGCGGAAAAATGGCAATGGAATGGAAGAAAATGGATCAAAACATTCTGATCTCAAACAGGAGACGCAATACGGAGCGAAGCTCATTGCGCAGTAGATTCTGATTGGGTCTCCTGTGAACAGAGGTTTCTGCGTTCTCCCAAACGAATGGGTAAGAGCCAGGCTTAATGAGCCATCTCAGGACTATCTGAACAGAACGTATAGTGGAGCAGCAGTTGAAATATGCGAGGAAAAAGGACCCGCTGGTTGTTGTTGAGGGGAATTCAGAAAACGATCCAACCACTAGCTGGAACATGAGAGTTGTGGCTGTTGGAAAACTGGAAATATGTACCATCAAACAAGATGCGACGCGGGACTTAACCAGTTGAAGGATTCAAGGGCTTTCGTCACGGCGTGTGATCCCCTTGATAAATCGCACCTGTCACACGAGCGGTTCTTTTTCACAACGCGTCGAGAAAGAAAAATCATACATAAAGAGAGCGGAAACCACTTCGGTTATGAGCGAGTTCCTAGGCCACTGTCAAGGTAAAGGAAGAGACACTTACCGTACTTACACACCATGACCCAGAACGAGACGGAACTCCTAATTAACCGCTTTGCATCTCACGCTGGTTGACCATAGTGAGACAAGGATCAAAAGCACTGCCAACGCACCCCTAAATGACTGCCGCGAGCGAAAGTCGACGAAGAAAGTTGACTGTGGACGAATTAAAACGCCCTGTCGTCTGACAATCTCACAAAAGGGAATGTCCACCAGCCTGCGCTGCGACCGACTTCACCTAATTGCCAACTCCGTTGGTTGGAAAATCCTCTGTAAAACGCCTTCTTGACGGTCTTGTACGTTTAATCTCCAGCAATTTTTACCCGCTCGTCAGCCCGTCACCGAAGCTTTCACCCAGTAAACTCGAACGAACTTTCTACAACCCGAAATAGCCACAAAGCAAACCTGCGATTAACGCGTGATTATTTTTCCAGCAGTCGAACAGCTTCTCTTTGAAGCCTCGTTCAAGTGGAAGCCACTTTCACTGTGTATGTGCGTTATTGAATTGGTCAAGCTGATCAAATATCTAACATAGAGACGTACACGGTAGAAACTGTGATTAGTAACGGTTCATCCGTACATGTGCGCTGTTCCGTTCCCCAAAACGCCCATCTGTGCAGCCTCAGGTGAAAATCCATCTTTTGCCCGCCATATTTACGTATTCTGTACACGTGGTGCAACACTTTCACACTATTCATCAGTAGGTAATCACACCATTCGACTAGGTCACAAAGGAAATTACTGTAATTATCATGACCACATAAAAACTCTTAATCAACAGGCTCCTCCTTCTTCTTCACCATCTATCCAAAAAGAATATATATCATGGCGAAACAGCGAAGAAGGCGCATACAGAGCATTCTATGTCAAAACATTCTGATCTTGAATGGAGGACGCAGTAAGGAGCCACGCCCCTTGCGTAGCCAATTCTGATTGGCTCGCCTATGAAAGGACGTCACTGCATCCTCTCATAGGGATGAGTAAGAACCAAACCACACAAAAAATCATAAAATTAAAACTGCTAAAATTGTCTATACAAATTTGACCAAAATGTAATGTACTTTTTTGAGAATTTCAGTTGAATTTTCCTATCTCAAGCCACATTATTCCTCGATTCAAGTAGTTTAATAGAAAAATCCGGCAACAGATAACTTTTTAATGAATTTTTGACTTAATTTCATTTTCCAAAATAGCCTTTGTGATCGAAATATACCAGAACTACCTTAATAAGGGGTAATTTGACATTTGAGCAGGTATTTGTTCATATGAAGCTAGATTTCAACCACTATTAGAGCTATGAGTGCCTCCCAATTCCTTTGAGTTGATCATTTTTTCGTGAATTTAAAAACTAAAATTCCTCAATATTTCTTAGTTTCAATTATTCAATCGCGTCCCGAGGATTTTTAGGAATTAAAATTTGGACTATTCTTGAGTATTGTTGCGAGCTCGCACCTGCGCTGGTCAAATGGGCTGCCAGCGTCGCAAGGTCAACGACCTATGGAAGGCTAAGGGACCGTTCTTGAACATTCGCGCATCATATCGAATTGGCTGGAACCTTCCTGTTTGCTCGAGACAACATGTCGAGTTCCCAGAACCAGGGAACGTTCTGGAAGGTACTCGACCGAGAGGCAGCAGATATAAAATGGACCCAGGAACGCCGCGCAGTGCAGTTCAATTCGGAGTCCGAATATAGATGCTTCGGGTTATAAATCATGCCATGTGATAAATAGTGCACAACCGCGTTACAACCGCCAATTGTGCTTTGTGACTGTGTAAGTGCGCAAATGTGAACAGTGTATGTACTCAAGTGAACAATTGTTAATAAATTATTTACGAAGAATATAAATCGTTACAGTATCAAACACTAAAGAAGACACCGAGAAATTATCATTAAGGATGCAGGCTTTCTTGCTTGTTCCACACCAGCCAGCATTACTATGTAAAAAATCATAACAATATTGAATTTATCTACAGAAATAAGAAAATAAGCAATAAGTACCGCTGGAGTAATTTGAATTGTATTATAACAAGGCACAAGAAGAAAAAAATAAACAAGCAGCAAACAAAAATGTTAATTTGAACAGTTTATACTGTCACATTTTATGATTCAGGAATTGTATCGTGATTCATAATATTAATGAATACGAGTGCTCCATCCCTGGCATCGACGAAGCATGTGCATAACGTTCACAAATGGGGCGATTATATACATCCACACGTAATTATTGGCAAATTGGTCACGGGTGCCAATGAAACGCTAACACGATTGCTATTTCAGACTGTTAATTACCAAATCTCGTTAGACAGCGACGGTAATTTGGGATCACTATTTCGGCTGGACGTTTGAAATTCAATTTGGCTACTTCGCTCGGCGGGTCGAAGCGCATAGTGTTGTGCTGGGGCGTGAATTCGTCGAAGGGTTGTTACAAGAGGTGATTTCGGGACGTGTCAAATTAATTTTTGCCTTTGACGGGGGAGTTCGAAGTCGTTATCACTTGAACTAGATCATGCTCTGCAGACGCGGTAAAAATATTCTTGAGTATTTATGTTGGGTCGTTTGTTTTTCTTCCGAAATAGCTCGAGGGCGGCTATTATCCGAAGATGCGGCCTAAGATACCGGAACGTGTTCGGGGGCGTGGAAGGTCACGAGGTTAAGATGCAGACCCTTCGCGTTCTTTTGAATCACAATCGACGTCCGTGGACTTGGCCGTTTCGATTTTTTTACCACGCGAAGGATTTCGGCATTGAAATGACGGGGGTCGCGGTATTTTGTGGGAAGTTGAGCGTGTGTCGGGTCGTTGATCCCGCATCGGGACATTTCATGATCTTCCACTATCTGGACATCTTCAAGACAAAACCAAAGGCCGCACGAATAACGGACGATGAGAAGGAAGATCAGAATAAACGTGAGTAAATTACGGAACCTTAATTTGAGAAAATACTCAACGCATACTCCTCCCAAAATAAAGATGAAAATGGAAAAAAACTATAGACAAATTATGAAAAAGAATAGGAAGAAATTACTAAAAATGAAAATAACAGCCGGAAGCAAAACGCTCTATTCTGATGAAGAATTAGGACTGCGGAAATTAGCGCAAATTCACTGGTTATGTTCATCATGGAGTGGAGGAAGAGTATTTGGACACAGAAATATCAACATTGTAACTCAAACATAGTCGCAATGTTGGAAGAAAATGAAATAACTACTCAATTCAAAGAAAGTCAAAACCCAACAAAAACCGGTCAATAGCCCACACCTTGGAACATTCTAGCCGAGTTCTGGACGGTACTGCACAGCCTTGTAATGAAAATTCAAATGCATTACTCGTACACCTAATCAATCACTTGTTTTTCTTGGACAAAACACCTCAAGTGGACCACTAAAGTGGACGCCATCAAGCATGTCAACAGCTACGATACTGTAACTTACATGAACGATCCCCAGGAAAACGGTAGATCAGTGACACTCACCTGCAAAAGACAAAAACAAATTGTCAAAATTCTCAAATAAAATTTGGTCATTTAAACACAGTGATGAATTTGTTCACTGCTGAGCATTGCGTACATAATTCATCGACTTAATTTACGGACATACAAGTTCTTTTGAGAACAATCAAAAGCAAAAAATTTATGCTTATTGGTAATATCATTATTTGCGTACAGAACCAGAGGATAAAAGAGAGAAGAGAGCAGTCCTTTAATTTCATCTAAGCAACTGCAGATGAATTACAAGCAGCTGCAGAAAGGACAGGAAATACAATACACAAGAGTTAGTTTGCCACTAAGTAAAAAACGAAATGAAAAGGTTGAAACTTCATTTAAACTTATTTTACTTCTAGACAGAAAGGAAGATTACAAACTACATTCAGGATGAGCTTGAAAGTAATAAAGTTGGTGGAAAAAGCAATTTGGTAGCGAAATTAAGAAAATAATTAGCAACAATGAAGGATGAAACGCTAAAAGGAAATGACTGATATTTGAAAATACTTTTGACGAGGTGTGCAAATAGAGAAACCTTCAATATGTTGTAAAACTCATCTGTATACAGGCATTTTTTCATTTGATGTTAATGGTAAATTGTATAATGGTATATCTAAAATTGGTTGAATACTGAGTTGTCTTAATAAGAATATCCAACGACTTTCAAGGGGTCCTGATTGATCCTATACCTGCATACGCCTAAATCGCCGAAAATCTCGAACATGGGGAAAATGGGGAAAACAGTGGGTTTGGCGTGTCCCGGACCCATTCCAATCGATTTAGTGCCCAAAATTTAGTGGAAAATAAATACCCCACTCACCTAGATAGCAAAAAATCCATTTTCACCCCCCCCCCCCATTGGTCTGATTGAGCTGAAAAGTTTTACTTTCTGCTTGAAAACAGGTTGATTGTTCAAATAACCAACCAAAAGAACGTAGAAATAACTCATCTACATCTGGAAATAAGGACATAAACAGTCCAAATTTTTTTTTTTTTTATTCTTTGATTTTTCAGAAAAGCGATTCTTCAGGAAATGAACGATTTTTAGCGAATAAATCAACTTTTCAATATTGTGTCTTTCATCGCTTGACTCAGGACATAGAAAAAGATATTTCTTCTAGACGCCTCAATGTTCAATTTTAATTTAAAAAAAAAAAAAATTATATTATATTTTCCCAAATTTGATTTTACACATAAGAGTGACGATTTTCCAAAATCGCAGCTTTTCAAAAATCCAATTGGCACAAAAATTGTAAAATTAACCTTAGACACCCCTTAAGGAGGGGTCTTGGAGGCAGAGGGGACAGAACCAACTATGGCATCAGGTCACCTAAACCAAAATATTTTGCCGAAAACGACGATCAACTCAAGTTGTGTCACGGATTTCTCTTTCCGCGTCAAATCGTCAACTTGTGATATAACTACTTTCACAGTCGTGGAAATGACTTTTATCACCTATCGAACCTACAGAGACACGAATAAGACGTTATATCCGTCGAAGGCAATATAATGAAATCTTCCCACGGAAACACCGCTTTCTCTTTCCCCGTTTGAACGGAAGACTCGAATAATAGGAAAAGTTACAGTCGTCGAGGCATTAAATGCAAAAGAAGAGCAAACTCGAGAGGAAAGATCTACATCCAAGTTAGTATGACTTTGGGAAAAGGGTGATTTGAATATTGACAACGCGAGCTCACCAATCACCCTTCCTTGTCCAAATATTTCGAAGAGTTCCTGCCGTAAACTATTCGCATTAGAAGCGAACAAAATCTTCTCAGACTGAGTCACTCTGCGTTTGGGAGTTCCTTTCAATAAAATGCAAATCTTGACCTTGTTCCGCTTCGGATTGACCGAGCTGGGATAAGTACTCGCGTTGGTTTATTGACCCCGAACTCCTGAGGAACCGGTTCCTCCGGCAGATCGTGAGCTAACCGAGTTCAGCAAGCTCTCTCTGGGTCTTTTTTTAGCCCATTTCTTTTGGCGATCGACCTCTTTGGAGGATTCATCGGCTTTATTGGGTTCTGGAATGTTTTTTTAGCGCTTTGTACTTAGGACGTGACAGTACCGAAGGTCATTCACAGGACCTACACACGTTGATGTTTTCTCATCTTCACCGTGCGTGCGAATATCGAGCGTCGTAGCGAAACCATTTCAAGCGCGTTATTTATGTAGCTGGTCTCCTTTGTAGATGGTGCCTTTGACGACAACACCACCTCCAGAGGGCCCCTCGAGAAGAAAAGGAAGCAGCAAAAAGTGAAATGGAAATGTCTCCTACGAAGAGACGGCAGGAAAGCGTAAATACAGAACAAGTACTTGCGGTTGAAATATTCAAACAGCTCCTCAACGCACAGCGAACCAAAACGGTGACAAAGGTACAGCGGAAAAAGTGACGGTGACTCCTACGGGAACACTATTGCACACAAAACGGAATCCGTTACGTTTAACTGCCGAATAAATACAGAATAGGCGTCGAAAAGGGAAAGCAGGATGTAGGACTACGTCCTTGATGTTGGAAATCTTGAAAGCCTCGCTCGTGTGTTCCCTTAGCGGTACTTGAAAGTCCTTGTGAGAGAATTACCGGTGAATTTGTGGTTACTTGGAGTGTATATAAGTCGTGACATTCACTATGACCCTGGTGTGAACCGATCCTGCTGCACGCAGAGGGGCTGCTACAGAGAAACAATTTTAATATAATCCCTAGTGATGAATGTAAATATGAACTGAGATACTTATTCTCACCAGAGCGAAAATTGAGGTAAAAATGCCTTCTAATTGTCCACGATTGAACCCAACATTGGCCCAGAGATGGCTAATTATATGAAGTTTCTCAGATAATTTTTTCAGTTGCATGCTGGCTCTAATTTTAGTTAATACGACAGGAATAACATTTGTTTGTAAATCTTACCCTTGATACCCAATATTTAGTGGAAAATTATATGCCTGGGGACCAGAAAATCTCGAAACTTCACTTTCAAAATAGTTGCCAATAAGTAGGTACCCACTTTGACCCAAACCCACCTCTGGTGGGCACCTATCGGTTCAGAGCTCATTTCAATGAATTCAGCGTCCAAAATTTACTAAGAAGAGATACCGCGGGTGCTTAATTCCTCTAAAATCCAGAAAATCGAGTTTTTAAAAACCAATTTTGACCCATACACTCCCCAAATTCGGAACGTTCGGGCTGAAAAGGACACATTAAAGCCGAAAAGAGGACCAACATTTTAGAATTTTTTGAAAATTTATCTAAATCGAATTGCACTTCTAAGCCTCGCGTGACCTATTCGAGAGAAGAGTAGTCAGAAACACGATAGTAAAATCCGGCCGGGTTAATTCGGCAAAAGCGATATCATTTCAATAATCATCTGTATTTTATACTACCTGCAAATCCACCATATTATTCCCTTTCCGGCCCTTGTTGGTCCTCAAAATATTCAGCCCGATCGGCCTAAATTTGAGAAGAGCATGGGTAACCTATCGGTTCAGAGCTCATTTCAATGAATTTAACAACGTCCAAAATTTACTAAGAAGAGATACCGCAGGTGCTTAATTCCCCTAAAATCCAGAAAATCGAGTTTTAAAAAACCAATTTTGACCCATACACTCCCCAAATTCGGGCCGTTCGGGCTGAAAAAGACCGACTAAAGCCAAAAAGAGGACCAACATTTTAGAATTTTTTGAAAATTTATCTAAATAGAATTGCATTTCTAAGCCTCGCGTGACCTTTTCGAGAGAAGAGTAGTCAAAAGTAGGCAAAACCCGGCCATTCAGCAAAAGCGATATCATTTCAATAATCATCTGTATTTTATACTACCTGCAAATCCACCATATTATTTCCTTTTCGGCCCTTGTTGGTCCTCAAAATATTCAGCCCGATCGGCCTAAATTTGAGAAGAGCATGGGTAAAAGTGTATTTTTTAAACTTGATTTCGGGATTTTCTGAGAACTACGCATTTGGAGTATCAATAATCACTGAATTTTGGGCTCTGAATACATTGTGATGGGTTCCGAACTGATTAGGAAGCGGGTACGAGTCTAAATGTGTACCTAAATACCTATTTCTAAAGTGGGTTTTCAAGAATTTCAGGTACCTAGGCGTGTGAGGTACCATTTTCCACTAATTTTTGGTCGCTGAATTAATTGGAATGACTCCATAACACTCTACACACAGTATTTTCCTCATAACTTCATCAATCAACCACTGCGGAATAGTTTGCGGTGTTTTTTTCTTCAAAAGCCATGATCAAGGTTCGCCAGGGTGCCTTAGTGTATTTTAGTTTCTCTAAATCCAGGTTACGCAGGTGTTCACTTTAGAACAATACACTGTTTGGTTATCCTTGACCCCCCTCGCAGCCAAAAACTTGCGAAAGAAGACGCCACCGGGCGAAACAATAGTATCTAATCAGGATCTTATCTCCGACGAAAATGCTAGGTATATGAGCGATCTCACGTAATTCTCAGATTTTGGAATCTTCTCGAAGAAGATTTGAGCCGCATTAATGTTACGTCGTAGGATCGCTCTTCATTTCGCAACCATTTTCGCGAAATCTACTGGAAAATAGCGTGAACCGACAAAAATGCCTTCCACCGAGAAAGGTACCGATGCGAACGAGTTGAATGGAATGGTTTTATAACGTCGAGGGCGTTCATGTGTCGTGCGGCACTTCGGATGAAGTCCTCAGTCACGAAGTTTTGTTCGGGGGAACGACGTGATAAGAGCAGGAATGTGCCTGACAACCACTCAGACGGATGAATTCCTCTCCCTGTGTTGACGTGCCTGGGGTGTTCTCTCCTGGAGACTACACCCACCAACGCATAGTTAATGTAGATATACAAACGCTTCTACAGCCTAGAAGGCAAGTTTTACAACACACTTTGAAGAAGATTGGATTCATGGCTAGAAATCGTTCAAAATAAAGAGAAAATGGCGAACTCCGTCTAGTTCATCAGTCATCAGTCATATCTAGGTCAAGATGTCGCGATCCGTGGCCTAGTGCTATTTCCGTTCTCCAACGAATTTCCCTTTTCCAGCCCCTACGTTTGCCACCCTGCGAGAGGAATACTCGCATTCGTCATCTCCGCCACTAACTACATTCATCAAGATTAGACTCTGGGAAAACCGTTTTGCATATTCATTCCTGATTCACTCTCAGCTTCCTCGTTCTGTAGCTTCGTTAGTCTTGATTTCTTCTCATTTCCCCAACTATTTTGTGAGCTTTGTCTCACTGCATTCAAATCGCATTCTTCACCGCTTGACTTGACATTATCGCTCGTTTTCTCGTCGATCCGAGGAGAAAATGTTCAAGTAGAATCAGATAGAAAGTCACGTTTAGAGGAGGATTTTAATTGGGATTTTACTCGGTCACGCACGTTCGTCATTTCCTGAGCTAACTGCAAGAACGTCGAGAAAATCCAACTGTAAAATGTATTTCACGTACAAATGGTTCCCGCTGACTTGTTGCCTGTAAGTCACCTCGTTTAGTGACTGGTTCTTCATCATCTCACCTTCATATCGTCTATAGGCGATCAAGGATGAGTTTTTAGTATGAGATGGCATTGATTCAGTTTTGTGCGTGGAAAAATAAGAGGACATCCTTTGGAGGGGCGCGTGGGGAATGAAACGAGTCTGGGAACCTTCAACAGTCCTTGACTTCCACTGATAATCAAGGCAATTCTCCTTTGCCATACAAGAATAAGATACTTTTTGCAACTTGTCCGCACTATTATCAATGTGAAAAGTCACATTATAGTGTGGATTTACAAGATGAAAACATGGAAATGAAATTATCAAAAAAATATCAAAATAGAATAATACAGGGTGCCCCACGAGTTGTTAACCCCCTCCTAACAACATCCAAATGGCAATAAAGAGACTTTTATTATTGTAACGATTTATATTCTTTGTCAATAATTTATTACAATTGTTCACTTGAATACACTGTTCACATTCGCGCACTTACACAATCACAAAGTCGCACTATTTATCACACGGCACATCCTGATAGCGTCTATATTCGGACTCCAAATTGAACTGCCCTCCACAGCGGTCCGTTTTATACCTGCTGCCTGGCCAAGAACGTTCTCGAACCTTCCCTGGTTCTGGGAGCTCGACGTGTTGTCTCAAGTGAACGGGAAGGTTCCAGCCAATTCCATAGGATGCACAATTCCTCGAAATGACTCCCTTAGCCCTCCACAGGTCGTTGATCCTGCGACGCCGGCAGCCCATTTGACAGGTGCAGGTGCCAGCTCGCAACATTATTCTTCATTCTTTTGCAAGGATCTCAAATACCATATTTGCGCACCCCGCACAACTGCAAAGGCGGACGGACATTTGACATTCAATTTCAAATTCAATTCAAGGAATAACCAACCAAAAAGGAAGGAAAATAGAGTATATATTTAAAAAAAAAAATCGACGATTTTATGAGGGGGGGGGGGGGGTTACATGTAAGGCACTCTGTACGAATATTCTTTTCGAATCAAGTTTTTTTGGTGTTGCTCAAAATGAGAAATTGGCGTTCCCATCTGTACTTGCATTCTTGCAATATTTCGAAACGAAGATTCGATCAAGAGAAGCTATTTCCATTCCGGAAACGGAAACAAGGTCGCGGTTTTAACCACCGCATTTCCTAGCGGGGTTTTCGGTCGATTTAATGTGTGAAAGTATCGGGAAAACTGAGTTCGTGACGAATCTCCTAGGAGAAAGCCACCCTTTTACGTCCCATTAGCAACCGATTCGACGTATTACGTTCTGGTTCTGCTCGGTTTAAGGAAGGCAAAAAGTACTAACGGTTTTGAAACGTACAGAAGCTTGACAGTGCGGGGTTGACAATCCATTATGCTTCTTTGTTTCGGAACCTTTCGCTTGAAAAACGTGTTCTCTTCATTGATCACGACTCGTTACGTCTTAAGGAAGATAGGAGATAGGTCGCTGAAACGGGGTTTCTGCCGTGTCGATGGTATCTGAACTAGTTACGTGGGTTTTACTGATATAAAGCAACTCGACATGTTCTTGTGTTAGGCGAAGATAGGGCGAGAGGAGAACGTGAAAAGTGATGTGGACATTCCAGTGTATGTGGGTAAATCATGTCTCATGTACACACGTCTTCTTCAACTAAGGAGTGAGTCACGATGCGAGTAAGTGCTTAAATTTGCATTTTGTTGCCAGTTCAATACAGTTCCTGAACTGTTCTCCTCGGTGGGCGCCCATGCAGTTATTTCAAAATAATACGGTTGATGGAAATTAGTGTCTGGAAAAAGTGGTTGATTAGCAGATATTTTAGTTCGCTTATTTCTCCTAGATCACCATACTCCAGGGTATCTTTAGAGAGGGTAAGACTGTAGCTCGAGCCATCAGCAAACCCAACATGAGAACTTCGGAGTAAATCAATTTACACACTGGAGAAACCAAATTAAATCATAATACTAACGAAGCCGCATTTACACCAACACATGAATACAGCATTCACCACAAGGATAGAGTAAATTACAATAGACGATGGTTTCACGAACAACTACGCCTGAAGTGTTAGTTCCAAGCGTTCGTAAGACACCCGACGCCCCAAATTGCCAGTAATACGCCCCAAGCTGCTAACTTCGTCACGTGAAACGGGATGATGGAATTCTGAGATGTCTATGGAGGCTCGTATGACGGTGCATTATGTATTTAGATCGAATCAATACCCACTACTAAATGGGGGGGAAGGAAACTCCGAGCTCGTTCTGAAAACAACCCCCACTCCCGACGGTAATAGATCTCTTCTCGTCGCCGGCACCTTACTAATTTTTGTTCCAAAAGGAGTCGAGTTGTTTCGGTCTTTCTAAGGTTTCAGGATCAACAATCAAAATGAGCAACTTTTGTTACTATATTTCTATTGAGACGACATCTGGCGGAAGAAACCTGAGCGGTGACCCGAGAAGGGTTCATCAATTCGAAGAGCTTTTCTTATCCTGAAGAGCGGAGGAGCATGAATATTAATGCAGTAGAACTGGGAGGGAAAATGTTTACTTGCAAAACGACACGGAGCGTTTAGATAAGGACCTCAGTTAACAATCCTTTAGACGAGAAACTCTTACCTGTTTAAGGTATTCAGGAGCCAGCTTTTATTTCAATACGAACCATGGAGCCTCAACGCTCGCCATGGCCTATCGATAAATTCAGAATAACAACTAATTCGCAACATATCTAATTATTAAGAACATGCGAAAGCTCAATGTGGCTGTGGCTTTAGATATACGATTTTCTTGATTCAAAGAAGGAAATGTCAAGTGAAATAAACAGAATCAGAAAGTGACAAGAAAGTCTGAACAATCTAGAGCAACTAACCACTTAGTCTGGAGGGTAACTTTGACAAAAAATTGGGCAAACAGTGGGTGTGGCGGGTCCCGGACCCATTCCAATCGATTCAGGGTCCAAAATATAATGGAAAATGATACCCCACATGCATAGGTACCGGAAATCTCGAAAACAAACATCCGAAATGGATATTTAGGCACCCATTTTCATCCAGGGGGCGCAAATCGTTTCGGGCCCCATTTCATTGGATTCAGCGTCCAAAAATTAGAGGAAAATCATACCCCACACGCCGCATTTAGTGGAGAATGATACCCCACACCTAGATTGCAAAAAATCTCAAAAATCCATTTTCGAAATTCACATTTTGACCCCTACCCCACCCACATTCGGCCCGATCAGGTTGAAAAGTTTTGAGGACCAACTAGTGCCGGAAACGGGTCCCTGGCCAAAATTTCCGATTTTTAGAAAATTTTCTACTACCAATGTCGGCGTGGACGGCGGACGGACATTTGCTAATTTTGATCTAGACACCTTGAAACGTCCAGAAAAAAAAAAAAAGTTTGGCCCGAATTGGAGAGATTGACTTTTTGGCATGAAAACATAGGTTGATTATTCAAGGAATTACTAACCAAAACTGCGAATACCTGATGGAGGCTCAAGAATTTGGGTTTAGTTCAGCAGCACTCCTAGAAAACCAATGGTCGGGAACGCAATCTTTATTTTTGAACATTTCAGCAGGGATTCCAGTCTAGCTCTCGGTAATGAGCATACCTGGATTTTCCCATGGCAGGCCCACTCCTCGCATGAGAATCAACCGAATCTACGATACGGGGCACATATTGGATCCACCCTTCCCCTCCAAAAGCCAATATCGGCTCTAACGGACGAGAGGAAGCTTCGAACGAGATTCTCATGTATTAAAGAAGTCCAACAAGAGCCGAGAAAAAGGTTTTTCAGTGCGATTCCTACGTTGGGTGCCACGATGTTGATAATAAGGGGCTTAGCGAGGCTTGGACTCCGAAGGAAAAGTTTTGTTCCTCATTTTGCTGTCCGGATGGTGTGATCAAGAAGGAGAAATGGTTCTTTCCGAGTCGACGAGGACTTGTGTTGAGATTCCCTATCAAATATTTCGTACGTGCGGGGAATCCAAGCTATTTCTGAGGTAACAGAGGGGGGAGGGGGGGGGGCTCTTCAGGCGGTTCTCACGTCCACACGTCTTCAGCTTTTCCCGATGAACTGAAACTTTTATGAGCACCACGACGCCCAACTTCTCAATAGTAGGAAATGAGGAAGAGGATGGCGTTAATTTTTGACGAGCAAGTCAAATTCAAAACACGTATGAAACAACGTTGCAATACGTCTATGGAAAATTACCCAGACAATGAGACCAATATTCAACGGGAATTCTAGATACGATCAAAATTCTTGTCCTAAAGTTGTCTAGAGTAGCTAAATACGACTAAAGTTATCACAATTCAAATAAAACAAGAGTATTGAGTTTTCAAACACTACTACGTGACCGGAGAGAAAGGTGAAAATGTTTTCCACCCTCGACCGACGATAACAGAAGGACTTGCCAAGAGTTGAATCCCGTGGCCGAGATTATCATCAGATCGGCTGGTTCCGGCACCCCTAACCTTACGACCCTCTGCGTACGTATAAATCATCCTAAGCCCCTTTCCGTGGCCACATTTTTCACTTCAGGCCATCTTGAAGTACCTAAGAGTTCTCCCGCAGCAATTAAAGAGCTTCATGCAGCGACCCGTTTGAACAGTTGAGAATTTATTAGGGTCATACCTCTTTTATTACTTCACGGTAGTTTATAAACTGACGGGGGAAAATCGACATACAGACTGTTGAAATGAGAACAGACTTCGTGGAATGTGCCACGAATAAATTCTCCGAACCGCAGGAATCAATTTCGTCTGAGCAGCGTGACCAACAACATCAACTAACGGACAACCGATACAAATTTTCGAAGTTATCTCCCTCAATGATGGGCAACCGTTAACAAATTTACGAGAGAAAAAAAAAACAATACTGCGATCCTCTCCGTAGATATTTATACACGATGGGAGTGCACCAAGTCAATCAATCGGACAGAGCGACCGAGTTCCGACTAAACTATTATTAACTCCCAGACAGACAAGCTGTATCGTGAAATGTCGACGAAATCAATCGCGAGACATGGCGGTCCCACTCATGCGCAGAGGTCAAGGAGAATCGCTGAATTCCACAGAAACGTAACGTGCTCACCAGGAAATGCCTAAGAACGGACAGCGACGTCGAAATCAATAAATACACAAAAATATCGAACCACAAGTACAGTAATACAGTAATTGTTACGCTTTGGAACTAACGGCAAACGCGATAGCTAAATAGTAAATTACACTTTGAGCAAAGCGTTAAAGGAGCGCTTCACCATCTCGGAAGGTAAATTACAAAGAGCCACGATAAACTGATTCACATAACTTCGAACTTCAGGTGGAGTCGGACCGGCTAAGTTCTACTTGAATAATGCACTCTCTGAAGAAGGCTGTCTCTAACAAGATCAACCGCATTACAACTATTCAAACTTCCGGAGAAACTTCGCTATCAAGAACTGAGTTGGAGGTAAATATGTACCTGTCGCAGGCTTATGAAGTAGATAGGATTTCGACATGAAAACCAGACGAGATTATGGCGCAATGAAAAACGTTGCAAATTTGGTCCGTTAACTTGGATCTTTTGCAGTATATCGATCTAAAACTCATCTTGACAGATTCAGCGTTTAAAATTTAATGAAAAATGCTGATATTTCACAACGGATGATTTTTCCTTGGGGCTAAAAAATGGGGGTAAACAGTGTCCCGGACTCATTCCAATCTATTCAGCGTCCAGAATTTTAGTGGAAAATTATATCCCCTACGCTTAGATGCCCAAAAATCTCGAATACCCACTTTAGAAATGAGGAAGTACCCATGTTGACCCATACCGGCCGGCGAAAATCAAAAATGACCCATTTTAATGAATTCAATGTCCAAAATTTAGTCGAAAATGATACCTCACATGACTAGTTTCCAAAATGTCCCGAACATCAAGTTTCAAAAAACCAACCCCTGTCCCGTGAGAATCGCAGCGTTTCATTATCTGATAGTTTAAAACCCTGCAAATTATTACACATGGGTTGGTTATTCCTCAAACGGGAGAAACAGTGGATGTTGCGGGTCCCAGACCCATTCCAATCGATTCAGGGTCCAAAATTTAGTGGAAAATGATATCCCACACGCCTTTCATTCTAGCCTAGATCAAACCGAGGCGCAAGTAGCTAGCGCGTTCGGCAGAAATCGAAAGGTTGTCAGTTCGAGCCCCGCCCTGGGAGCGAATATTTTTAATTTCTGATTTAGTTTTTTTTTTTTTACACATAAATTGAACAATAAATTGACCAATTACTTCTTCCAGTGGGTGCCAATCGTTTTGGGACCAATTTCATTAGATTCAGCGTCCAAAATTTAGTGGAAAATGATACCCTACTCGCCTAGATCGCCCAAAATCTCGAAAAATCCATTTTTCAAAAAAAAAAAAAAAAAAAAATTGACCCCTACCCCGCCCAAATTTGGTCCGATCGGGCTGAAAAGTTTCGAGGACCCGTCTCGGCCGGGAACAGACCCCTGACCCAAATTTCAGATGTTCAGAAAATTTTCTACTACCAAAAAGGGCGAGGACAATGGACGGCGGACGGCGGACGGCGTACGGCGGACGGCGGACGGCGGACGGCGGACGGACATTGACCTATTTTGATCTAGACACCATGAAACGTCCAGAGAAAAATTTTGAGCCGAATCGGAGAGGTTGACCTTTTGCATGAAAACATAGGTTGATTATTCAAGGAATAACCAACCAAAACTTATTTTTACCCATACTCATCTCAAATTTGAGCCGATCGAGCAGAAACGTTTCGAGGAACAACTAGAGTCGGAAATAGGTCCGTGACCACAATTTCAGATATTAAGAAAATTGTGAACCACCAAAAAAGGCGTACGGCGTACGGTGGACGAACATCAATTTGGGTTTTGGTGTGTATTTGGTAATTTCTAAAAATCTGAAATTTTGGCAGTGTGTTCTTTTCTGTTCCTCTTGGTCCTAGTAAGTTTCAGCCCAATCGAACCAAATTTGGGGCATTGGTGAGAATGGGTTCATTAAGGATTACTTTATGTCAACTAGGTATGTGGGGTATCATTTTCAGATAAATTTTGGTCGCTGAATACATTAAGGTGGGTCCCGGACCGATTAGTGCCCACTGGATGTGGGTATGAACCAATATGGGTACTACTTGTCTATTTTGAAAGTCGGTTTTTGAAATAAGGGCGATTGGGCTGAAGAATTTTGGCGACAAGCTAGGCCCTGATAGGAGTTACGGAGTACCTTGAATAAGAACAACCTTGAACATAACATGTAAACATCGCAAAAAACACCACATTCAACTATTCATAAAACAATATACCAAATTGAATCGCCAAACGATGGGGAAGAGGAAGATGGTTAATGCGCCTGAAATAGTTACTTCTTGGCAATAGAAGTAATAATGCAAGGATAATGCGACAAAATGATTATCGTATTATAGTATCGAGCAGTTGAAATTATAGTTCATTACTCGATTCTAGCTAAGCCGACGTTTGGACTTCAACCGATCGATCATTCTGATTATTCACAGCTGATATCGGACCTTCAAAGTTTCCTTTTTTTCTCTATTCGAAAGCAGAGCACGAACGTTCCCAGCGCTACGACCCTTTCGCCTAAATGAAAGCGCTCTCTGTTGATATATCGTTCAATCATGACCCGGACCGTTACATATCTGTTCAACTGCGATTTAATTACTTTTTTTTACCCCAAATGGTTCAACATTTATCATTTGTACGATGAAAGCTGTCCTCTCATCGCTCAAACACGACGAAAGAATGCAAGTACGCTCGTACACACCTGGTCCCTCACTTTCACATCTACTGTCACAAGAGATCCGTCACTCTACCGGTTAATGCATTTTCAACCACCGAGCTGTCGCCAAACGTACGTGCTTCATCAGAGCGAAATCCTCAATCGGAGACGGCGATCGAGTTTCCGTACGGCGATAATTTCACCAAAAGCCACTTTTTCACTAACTACCGTAACCATCAAACATGATTGACGTTTATTTAGTTAATAGGTCTACTCTGAAAGAAGCTACGTGATTAGTATTGATTGATTCGTTTGATGCGACAAAGTAAATCTAATAAATAATTCCCTCCGAGTGATTACAGCCCTACTATGAAGAAGAAAGCGAATTTGGAAAAAGGACATGAAAGATCACGCGATGGAATAGTAAATCGCGGGGTCAACTACAATTCCATGAACTGATGGCCGGACGACAGGAAGAGCCTTGAAAAGTCGACGAAAACTTACCCACAAGAGATGATTATGTTCAAAAGGCGCTCTTACCTGCAACAAAAAATGATATAACAATCAACAAGGGTTTTAAATAGCATATACTGCAAGTTTGAACAACAAAATGTTCTTCACTTTCATATTTTTCCGATTTCCTTCAATATTTTTTCGAAATAAAAATCCAATTTTAAATATATTTACAATAATTTTCATCTAATTAATCGCCAAATTGGTATAAATTTGAGAATGAAATAAATTTCCAATTTTATTTAAATTGTTTTTCTGATACCTAAGTCTTCACTTTGAGAAATAAAAATAAAAATTTCTTCCAGTCTACTCATGAATTTACATAAAAGGTTGAAGTCAAATTGAAAGGGTAAACAGTTACAACCCCGGCGAATCAGAGCACGTGGCTTATGTGTGCAGAAGTAACGGCGCTGTGATTGGCTCAAGGGTGGAAGTGGTAGTGCCACTAAAACAAAACAGAAAATCCGCAGATGTCTGTAGAGCACCATTTGTACTACAGATTTGTTAACCACACTGTTTTCTAGTGGGTTCAAGTTGGAGCTGTACCTACGCCTAGTGCTTTCTTGACAATGTCTTTTGAATTTTGCTTGAAAATATCAAAAAAGCTTGGCTGAAGAAAATAATACAACAAGGACAACTCTTCAGGAATGCCACTGTCTTCTCCAAAATCTGTAGGTTCCTCAGAACTCAGCGCTCCTTTTGAGTGTTTCCTCAACTATAACCTCACGCATTGAAGAGTGAGCAGGAAGGAACGCAGACCAATTTAAATTTGATCCTATTGCTTCAAACTACATTTTTGCAGAACTAATACCCTAATGGTTTTCTGGCCTTCATGGCCACAAACATCATCAAATTTGTGGTCATTTTCTATTGTCAAACTTATACTCTAAGCTCTTCCATCGTTCATTCATCACAAATATCAAAGCACCAGCTTTCAACCGCCCGTTGAGAACAGAAAAACCGTTTATCGAAAAACCAAAAAGGTCACGTTTTGACAAATATTGCCAAAGAGCACTTTATCGACGACCTCTCTCGGCAAAGTGATTTCATCGGATGCGGCTAAAGCGGTATCAGCGATAGAAATCAACTCATCCGCGAATGATCGAAACCATTCGACGAATGATGTCAACCGTTCAGTCAACAAGTCAGCTGCAATCCACACCGCATCTGTTTCAATTCAGGCTGTTGACACCCACTCTGCCAATTATAGTATGGAGAGATCACTGTGTAGTTTGTTTTCATTAGCCGTTCTCAAAATGGACCCGTTTGGAATAAGTTGAGGAGAGTGGATAACTGAATAAATAGATTTCACGCGGATTCATTTTAAGTTATCAATAGTTATTGGGTCCTAGATATATTTGCTATATTGGGGTGTTGAGAGGCTACGCTTAATCATTTGAGTTTTGAAATGATATCCATTTAAACGAATGAATGAATAAATTTATTCGGAAGCATCAAGCAAAACCAGATAAGGAGACGTGGAGGAAAGGGATTGGCATTTATACCGCTGGTTGGAGTAATGACGTCGAAGGCTGAGGGTTTTCGTTGCCCACAAAGATCAAGTTTGAGAGCTTCCCTTGTCAGCGTCAAGTCTGTGCTCATCAAGTTCTTTCTCCAAATCCCCAGAAGGGACTCTAGATAAGGCGAAACTTACCGTCCACGTGGACTACTCCCTGCTCGGCTTGTTCTATTGATCCCAAGCTGAAATCCTTAGTTCTTCCCTATCTCTCGCAATTAGAGAAGATCGCAAGTAGCCCGAGCCGAGAGGAGTAATTCGTTTAATTCTCAACAGCTTAGCCAGCGGGAAGGTTCGGATGTTTCCCTCGAGGACGTCCCAAAGCTCGGAGGAAATCCAACGGAGGGTAATCACTGTTTTGTAGCTTCTATTCTTATCCTGACCCGAAACCAAAGTCCAATTCTTCTGATGAATTGGGTTTGTTCGACATTACTAGGATAAATTGGAGCGTAACTACTTCTGCTGAATACCGTCGCTGCTAACCAAGTCAACCTCAAGTATTTCACTATTCACTCAAGAAGATTTATACCATTTAGAACGCAAAACAAATTTTCTCAGCTTCCTTTATCGCAACGGATCAAGGTTGTCAATCAACTTATGAGTCTTGAGATAAGAGCAACAACGTCCGGTTGAGGAGAAGTGAAAATAAAATGAATTGCCCCTCTAAATTGAAAAGCGACCTTTGTGCTTCGTTATCCCACCGTAGCGCTGCAGGTGCCCACCACGCACGCCAAGTTTGAGGGGAAATGCGCTTTACCACGGCACGCAACTACTCAGATAGTTTCAAGAGCTCAATTAAAACTTTCATTTCTATTGCGCCTGTTGGCTTCGAAATGGTACTTTTCGACAGAAAGTTTCCTCTATGATGGCCAGAAGAAACGTGGCTATCAACCTGAACGAGTGTCGACAGTCTCGTACAGGCCTGAAAATCTCTTGAAGGGTCTGATGGGAATATGCCGTGCCGCCCGTCGAAATGACATTCAATTTGTAGGACATGAAGCTTTGAACGGGGTTTGCATATCGCTGATGGAGATAAAGTGTAACACGATCAAAACTTCTACGGTGGAGAGTTGGTTGGACTCCACGTTAAAATTGGATTACGGTTAAGTGGAGGACCTAATTACAACCGAAGGTTCGTCTTCGTGAGGACGGACCGTGGTTTACTGAGAAATGATCACTTTCAAGCGAGTAAGAGCGAGAATTTCAAAGAAATAACCCCAAATCAAAAACTGATTACAGTTGATTGTTGCATTCTTCAATTTTGGTTGGTTATTCCTCGAATAATCAACCTATGTTTTCATAATAATGGTCAACCTCTCCGATTCGGCTCAAAATTTTTTTTTTTTTTTTCTTCAAAAATGTGTTTTTTGAAAAATGGATTTTCAAGATTTTGGGCGATCTAGGCGAGTAGGGTGTCATTTTCCACTAAATTTTGGACGCTGAATCCAATGAAACGGGTCCCAGAACGATTGGTACCCACTGGAAGATGTAATGGGTCAAATTGGGTATATATTACCCATTTTGAATATGTGTTTTCGGGATTTCTGCTACCTAGGCGTGCGGGGTATCATTTTCCACTAAATTTTGGACGCTGAATTCAATGATGTGTGTCCAAGAACGATTGGCACCCACCGGAAGAAGTTATGGGTCAAAATGGGTATGTATCCACCCATTTCGTATGTGTCAGGATTTCTGGTGCCTAGGCGTGTGGGGTATCATATTACTAAATTTTGGACCCTGAATCGATTGGAATGGGTCTGGGACCCGCCACACCCACTGTTTCCCCCATTCGAGGAATAACCAACCCGTGTGTAAGAATTTGCGGATTTTTTTTTTTCAGAAAACCATTGTAGATGCATAGCTTTTGGTATATTATTCTATGAATGATGAACTCATGTTATCATTAAAAAGGCCTGAAAGAGATACTGAAGGTGCGCTCTAAGGCAATCTCGTACTGCTGGCTTACAAGCAGTAAAGTGGCCAAAAAAAATATAAATGAAATTGAACTCATCCAAATAAATTGTGATTGACAGTTAGAAACCATATCCGCCAGAATGGAGAGCATTGGAAATGTGAGAATCACACCAGGATTGCAGGTAATCCCAATCAAACAACGGATAGCTTCCTGGTTCATTTTTTGATAAATGAGCCTACAAATTCGCGCCTCTCGCCCACCACAGATGAAAAAAAGCCCTCGGGCGGGTTATCTCGGGTGAACAGTGACAGGGCATAAAGATGCCGAGAAGCCTGGACCGAGTCGATAAAGCGACAATTTGATTGGAATCCGATAGTCAACTCGCCTCTTATCCTCAATCCCTGGGTCCTTCCGTTTCCTTCGATAGACTCCCCGAGGTTAGGAGTTGGGAAGGAATTTCTCCTATAACTTCAACCCCCGCCCTGACAACAAGTTTGCCGTTTGAGATTACAGGTTTTGCCTCCGGAAAAGGTTCAGACTCTCACAACTTTTCGACGAGAATGCTTTTTCCACATCACTTTGATGGAATCAAATCATATTCATTTCAGTTTTCCACTCTTTTCTCGACCTCATGTTACTTTTCATCGTAAGCTATGCTAAGGCACCGTCGGGGAACTGCTTCAAAAGAGTCACTAAAATTATGCGTTTTGCCGCCAAATTACTCCATTCTATGGCGATTCTTGGAATGTCACTGTCACAGTTATCTAAGAATGACGAATCAATACTATTCGAGCACCGGTTTACACCTTCACCTTCAATAACTCAACATTCACCAAGAGCATCAATATTTATATTAGCCATCTTACAATGGATTTCTAAATTGAACTATCTATGGAGACCATAACTTTATCCAGTTCAATTCCCTGAACGATTATTTCGTTCCATAGTTGATCAAGGAAGGTAAGGTAATAACGAATTGCGTTAACAACCGGTCATTATTGATTTCATGTCCCATGTCGTCAAGAAACAAGCTAAGCCGATGAATTTATTGTCTTTTTTAAATGAATGAACGAAATTAGCAATAAACCAGGAAAAGACGCTACAAATTATTCAAAAATAGCTGATTATTCCTTGGAGTTAATTCATAAGGAAGAGAGTGGGTGTGAAGTGTACCAGACTCTTTATAATCGATTCAACGTCCAAAATATAGAGGATAACGATACCCTACACGCCTAACGTTCAAAAAGTCCTGAAATTCTAGTTTCAAAATTTGGGCCGATCGGGCTAGAAAGTTATGAGAACCAGAAAGGCCAGAAAGAGGGTAAATTGGTAAATTGATGAATAAGCAAATAGAATAGAATACAGAGATGATGATGAAAATGATATAGCGTTTGCCGGGTCTTGCAATCGTGTTTCTGACTACTCTTCCTTTGGAAAGGCCACATGGCTGAGATGAATTTTATTTGAAAAAAGTACTTTGATCTCAGAAAAAAGGCGGACTGGCTTTGAAATGGTATACTTACCAGTATCTAACATGAATCGCGATGGAATTCTAGAGGGGAAAATATTATAAATTCAGATATATACGGCGGTAACCGTCGTGAGAACGTGTTTGCCATCGTAGATCGAGGAGCCGGGTTTCGATTGGCCGTAGATCGTTCGTGTATTCGCTATTCATGGATTCACGTAATAACTATACGCTAATGTTTCCGGTACGGGCCCTCCCGTGCCAACCCCCTCTTATCAAGGGACAGCCCAAACAGGGCAGTAACCGATTGTGATCAATGTTGTTACGTCGTTAAATCCCTCAGGTGAAGCTGATCAGCGTTCTCGGCGGATTGATTTAGTTCAATATATGCCGCCAGCGATCCCGGGCGTCCCCAGGAGAGATCTGACCTCCAATTCAGTTCCTCCGTGAATTGATCATCGAACACACACCCCGCGACACCTGCCTCTTCGACCAGCCCCTGGCGTTTGATTGTTAAATACCCGGCGTCTATTGATTCTCACTGTCACGGTTGTTCTGTCTGTTTCTATCATCTCCCCCGTCGTACCCAAGGCCGGCACAATGAAATCCAATCTGATTGGCTTTTTAATTAAATTTCGGAAGAGGGGCCGACGTTGATTGGACGACGGATGTCCTCGGCGGTATTGTGAAGTGAATGCATGTTTTTCTTTCACGTGTCAATTGAAAAACACCGGCAAAAACAAAGAAAGAAAAAACGAAAAGGATCGCCACAGTTATTCAAGGTACAATGGCCATTGTGAACTGCTGCTTAGTGCGATGCACAATTGACGGTATCCTAAAATGAGACATAAGCAGCACAGCTTCACGGAAAAAGTCTATCCAGAAGGCGGCCACAAGGCTTTTGCGATTGCTGGGTGTCCTTCTGGTTCATTATTCCAGAGAATAAACTCTACGATTTGCGTCAAGATTTGACAGTAAACATTTCTCGAATTTTTGTTTGGATAATAAAAACTAAAACGTTCGTTCGCCGGCCAGCAGTTTTTCTAAAGCAGTAAAACATTTTTTTTAAAAACAAATATTCAGCTTGAAGTGGTCCTCGTAACATCTTAACCCAAGTAGCCCAAATTTGGGGAGGGTGGGGGTGAAACTGATATTTTGAAGATGAGTTTTTCGGCGTTTTTGGACGTTTTAGGCATGTGGAGTATCATTTATCACTAAATTTCGGACTCTCAACCGGTCAGAATGAGTCCTGGACGCTCACTGTTTCCTCATTACACCTCCTCCGCAGAAAAGTGAACCATTGTGGACAAATTTGCAGCGTATTTCCTCTCCTCAGTCTTTTCTCCTTATAATTCAATGGTGATTCTTCAACAAAATTTCGTCAGCATCAAGCGTACTAATCAAGGCATATACCAGTAATATTTTTTTTTCAAAAAACCCTAAAATTCTCCATTCTGATGAACGATGCACATGTATTCTGAGGGAGCAAAATGACATCAACCCTTCTGCATCAGTTTCATCCAAAAACTCGATAATAACATTCATAACAGGCGAAATTACCGACTCACTAATGGATCCATTGATCGTTAAATACATAAAACACCCCGTTGATCATTCCACTCAGTTCACACGAATATGAATAATGACTCCAACCACGAGTTAACCCCTATAATTAAAAAAATTCAAACCAAATAACAGAAAAGGTTGAATTTCCATACGGATTATTTGTCATGCGTCGAACCTTTCGGAAATGAGCAAGAGAATATTTCACATTCCATATTCGGGTGGAAGGGTGATTTTCGTAATTTTTAGTACGTCACGCACCGATGGATAATAATATTATCGTTTGTTCGGCATTTCGCTATAATTGGGTCACACGTCGAGAAAATTGAGATACCGTGCGATAGAACGGGGTGATGTTTAAATTAACGGCGCTCCATTGTATAAATTAACCTTTGAGCTCATCACCGTGTATACGGCGAGAAATAAATTAATTGTTCACACAGAGGGAGGAAAAAAAAGACTTTTACTTCACCACAGTAAAGAGCTCAAATCGCGCTTCGTATCGTAGCAAGTAGAAAGAAGTAGAGAAGTTAACCGTTTACATAGACCCAACTTTACGTCTTTCCTCTGAGCTTTGATTCATCTGATGATAAACCAAGTGAGTTAGACAAAAGTAACCCTGAAAGAGGCTTCTGGTTTCCTTCTGCCTCAAGGTGCCGTAGGATCCTAAAGCCAGTCTTTCTTTCACTCAGGGCTCATCCGTAACTCGCGGAGTAAACCTGATAAAAGAGCCCTCTAATTTAGGGCGATGTTCGGTACGTGATCTGAAAGAGAAAACTGTCTGAGCTGAAACATTCCCTTTGGAGTATAGTTTTGCCCAAGGAGCCTTTCTCGGTCGACAATACTCTCGAAACAGGTCGCCAAATAATTTTCCCTTGTCCTCGACTTGGCTGAGTCAGTGGAATCCAATTTCGTTCACCCATTACCGCTCATCCCTCTTAAACGAGATGTCGAGCTACAAAACGGTTCAGAGTTGTCTTAACTAGGCCCTCACAATGGTGATTGACAAGACAACAGAGAAATCAGCCGCTTCACGGTTGCGCCCGCAATTTCAATTGCCTGCCGAAGAATCAAAATCAACACGACGCTACAAGCTGAAACCACCCTAAGGCCGAATCGATCCAAAAGGAGCACTCAGTATATCAATAATGATACAATTTTCATTATATAATAAGCGCTTAAAGAAACTTCCTCTAATCAACGACAAAACGAATTTACTTTCCTCCCGTTTTTTGCTCCTGGTATAATTTTCTGATCTTATCCTAGCATGGCTAATAGGCAATAACGATGAACAAAAATTTCTAATTAATATCGGATTACGATCGCCAAAATAACCACTTCAGCAAAAAAAGGGATACGCTACTAAAGGCGCCTTTGCGTGGATTATTTTGCTCTTTTTTTCCCCCTTCATAAAGCCCACGAATGGAGGGGGAAACGGCTTTGATCAGGAATGGCAGCTTGATCTTTTTCGATGGAACATTTTCAACGCTCTTTGAATATAACATCTTTTTTTCTACTTTAGAGGTTTTTTTCCCACTTTAGAACTGAACTCGGTGTAGTGCCCTGGAGTTAGAAAATCCTTCGTCGAACAAAAGATTTTTTCGTATTATGCCATGAAGTCTTTTCCTGCCACAATTGCATGCGCGAGGCGGCTCTTCGAGAAGTTTCTTCGGGGCAGTTTTTATTCACCGACGCTAATAACTAGAGATTCTTTTCTAAGGCTCTTCGAAAAGTAGAATATATTGTCGACGGTCGTTTTAGATTTCTTTCTCGACTCTCGGTTCGAACTTTTCACTGATTGGGCGAAACCCTTTTGCAAGTCTGATGGCGAGGGAGGCATTCTTCTGTATTAAATACCTGCTTTCCGGGCGCGATTCAAGTGGCTCGAAAAGTCAAGTACTTTTAAACTTTGCAGCTCATTTCTGGGTTCGAATCGTTTTCGCTTCGCGAGAGTCGGTAATGAATTGCGAACGACCCAATGGGTCCGAAGTATATCGGGGGCTGCTTACACCGTAACAAAAAAAACGCTGCAAATTACCCAGAAATCCCGAAAACCCACCATCGAAATAGGTAAGTAGGAACCAATGTTACCCAATACCTACCTCCGATATGCGTCAATCGGTAGAGGACCCTTCTCAATGAATCAAGTGTCCAAAACTTAATAAAAATATATAAGAAAAAAAATTAAGTGTCCTAAATTCAACGAAAATGAACAATAATAATCAAAAATATAAAAACCCCGCATGCCTTGATTGCAATAATAATTCCGAAAACCGAATTTCAAATAACCCATTTTCACCCCCACCGTCCACGAATTTGGTCCGCTTGGGCTGAATAGTTTCGATGACCGACAAGAGCCGGAAAGTTAAGAATTTTTTCCAGAAACGCTGAACGGCGAACGGACATTCGGGATTTTTGATCAAAATCAGTCAACGTAAACTCAAATTTTTGACGCCAATCGAAGAGGTTGACCTCTGGCGAAAAAACAAAATGGGATTATTCGAGAAATAATAAGCCAAAACGACAATAAAATTATTTGATTTGGACAGTGCTGCCTTTGCAGCTCTACTTTATGTCATTAGTCATTCCTAATCATAACCATTGCACTCTGAGACAAGTAGTATCACTACTAGCCAGCCACCTCAGTCAATCACTTACTTCAGGCAACCAGATCGCATACTATCTTTGATAAACATAACTGAATCGAAGATATGGGAGCGTTCCAACAGAAATAGAACCGTTGATTTTCAACATTTATCGAAACTAGCATTGAAATATCACATTTGAAATTATAGTAAGTCGTTGTTGGCCATCCAGCCACGGGTAGTTTGTTCTCTAAATAAAATAAATATACAGTGTATCCCACAACTGATGTCCGAACCGACTCTAAAGTGTTCTACAACTCATTTCCAACCATAAGTGCCTCCTAGAAATTCTTTTTAGAGGCTTCGTTTCCATGTTATTCGTAATTTAATTTTTTCTTCGATTTGTCCCTTATATGACACAACTCTTTCACTTTTCAGACAAATTCTAATCTGAGGATATAATTGGAATGACCGTTAAATTTCCCATCTCTTCAAGGTCTAACAAATATTCTTCGGATGCAATTGAGTAGTGAAAAAGCAGTCTAAACAATTTTTCTGCAGAATTGTGGAGGGAATCAGGCGCTAAAAGGTCACTATTTGCGTCACGCGGTGCAAATGTTTTTTTGCAGTCGAATTGGACAGCCAAAATCAGGGCAATTTTGGTCGGAAATAAATTGTAAAACACGTAGGATTCGGGATGGGCATAACACCAGGACATCCAGTATAACAAATAATAAATAGTAGATGTCTAAGCAACGTAGTAAAGGACTATAAGAATACTAAAAACGGTGCAAATTGTGGTTTATAAATTGAGGAAAAAACAATGATGAGTTGGCGATCTGCCTATACATACTAAATCAGGGATATGTACGAGGATATGCAGAGCTCATACGTCTCACACTGAGATCAAGAACTGAAGGAGAAATGAAGCGAGAGTAGGAAGAAAGGGCCATTTTCAAGTCCACCACGACTGCGCCACGAGCGTTATGCTTTTCATCATATAAAGTCGTGAGTTCCCAAGAGCACCGTTTCGAACTTGAGTTATGCATCGTGCGGTTAAGTTACGAAAGTCCTTACCATCACCTGCCGGTACAAGGTTGGATGAACGCCAAAGTGAGGCGGTTGTATCGGGTATTGTCGTTTCAAAGTAATAGTAGGTGCGCGCGAGTTTACACGAAAATTACGGCCTTCTCCCTAATAACGGGGTTAATCGGGGGTTTGGAAACTATCCGCAACATGATTAATTGAACTGAGGAAGCCTGATTAAAACGACATGCATCAAGATTTAATTATGCTCGTCTTTCCTCGTATCAGAGGAATAGATTTATTGATGTAACCAATTCAATAGGAAACGGACCCGGATTGTGGATGGAGAAGAGTAAAATTGAAGAAACTGCACTAAACGATTCATCCAAGTGAATTCAGGAACAAGATGAATGAATGAATGAGGAGTGTATTCCGAAATAAAAATGAATACACAGTCTTCTATAAATTACATGGAATATACCTCCACAGCCATAGGGTGTAAACCTGTGTGGCTGGGGGGAGTTGCTATTTCTTAAACTAAATGATATTGCCAATTGACAAATGAATTAATATCATGAGAAAATTATAAACGAGTCAAATACCTACGAGTCAAAACCGAGACTCAAGATACATGTATGCTAGAGATAATTCCATTACATTTTTCAAAACCCACTGATATTAGCCAAGAGAATATATTTTTCTTGAAGGGCAGAGCGGGAGAAGTTTAAGGGTAGTCTCATATCTTCAGGGAAAGAACGAGTCAATAGAGGCATACAATAGTATATGTGTTTGGATGTGCTCCATAGACGGGTTTTGAAATCAATCGTAGATTGATTCTACAGCAGTTGATTAAGAAAACTAGTTACTGCTGCTGACACAGCAACGCGAGATAAATTGCGTTGAAGGAGCCGTATATCGTCCTATCGGATTTAGATAAATCTCGCGATTCATCTCACGCTTACTGCTAAATAAACTTCATAATCCGTTCATGAGCGAGTTCATTTACGCAGTTCATAATTTAATCTTCTTGAATCCCTCACCATTTTCGGGTTTGAGGTGGAGGATTTCTCTCACCAAAACCAACTCAACGCTCACAAACATTTGCCGATATAAATCTAAACGCGGAGCGGGGCATTAGCGGTTGTGATACACACATATATATCAAAGCTCTCCGGGTTTTGGGTACATATAGCCTAACTAGTGCGCCTTCTAAAACCATATCTTTCCCTTTAACAACTTCCTCGCAGAACTAGCCGGGACAGGATGTAGTCGATAACGCTAAAATATCATGATTTCCCTCTTGTCTTCAACAAGCTTGTATAACAGAGTGTATGTAAATGATTCTTTGGACACTGCACAACGATTCCCTGGACCAATTATCCTCTAAATACAGTAACTCACCCCCCGAAAAGCTCTAGCGTGAAGTTAGCAGGGAACTAACTCTCCGAAATAACGCGCTTTTTAAACCCCACTTTAAAGATTCATCATCAGGCATGAGACTTTGGCGTGTTGCTAAATACTTGAATTGTCCAATTAAGACGAAAAGAATCTCGCTCGGCACTTTTCCAGTGGTTTGAACCGCAACGCTTGGCCTGAGCAGAATAATTTGTACCGCAGTAAAACTAGAAAAGAACGCGATGTTTGCATTAATCGCCTCTAAGCTATTGGAACTGCCAATAAATCAATAGTAAAAATGTATAACACTTGTTTAAAAAAATTAATATAAATAATTGTCGATTAACTACAATGAGAGATGTGTTGAAAAAAAAAATAATAATAAAATAATTGACGGTATTCGGGTTAGCGACGTGGAAAACGTATATTGTGAAGAGATAGTTGGGTTTTGGGGTGAAATAAAGCTTACGAGTATGGTAGACACGCCAAACGTCCATTGAATAGAAACGAGAATATACGTTACAAAAGTACACCAACAAAAGGAACGAGAGAAGTGCAAGAGGCGCGAAGAGAACGAATTGTTATCATTTCTCTTCATATATCTTCATTCAGTCGTCTAGACGAAGGGGTTGGAATACCTGCTATCGCGAACTTGGTCAAAATTAATCGGATCATAACTCACGGGAGAATTCAGAGCGAGAGTCCTATTTTTCACATATTTACGTGTGTTTTCACCTTGATTGTCGTCACGTAACGACCCAACCAACCGCAACAGGGGAGTCCATATTGGGCGGAAAACATCAGGTGGTGAGCACGTTGGACAGCTCATTTTGCCCACTTGAGCCCTCAGAAGCTCAACGCTAGTATTACGAGTAGATTCCTCATTCGGACCGCCTCTGGGCCTTTTCAATACATTTCAGGAAGCCCGTATCCAGCGCGACAATAATTACGGGTTTTCTAAAAGTGAGAGCCTCGACGATTGATGCGTATTCGATCGGATACCAAACAAGGAGACAACCGACTTCGCTACGAAATAAACGTTGAAATTGTGGCAACGTGCTCTCAGGACACGGATTTCAGGACAATACGAACAATAAAACAGACGGTTCTTCTCGGACATCGTCGAAATATGTCCTCGCCGAGCATGTTAATTACTACGTTGCTTCAGTAATGACACCTATCTTCGTAGTCGTTTGAAAACAAATGCTATTGATGGTGCAGAGACTGCAAGGACACGCAAATTTTGCAGTGCAAATTATTCCAAAACGGTTGATAATTCCTTAGAGCAAGAATATGAGGACAACAGTGTGTGGAATGTCACCCGGACTCATTCCATTGAATTCAGCGTCCAATATTTAGTAGAAAATGATACCCGACACGCCTAATTCCTGAAAAAATCCCGAAAATAAATTTTCAAAAATACATTTTCACTTCAACTCTCCCGAAATTTGGGCCAATTGGGCTGAAAGTCACTTATCATCAGGCTCACTAATCATTCCTTCTGCCACGTAGGCCAGGCTATGTAGGCAGTATTCATAACCACAATCGAACATGTCTCGTCAGTAACCAAGGCCATTTTCAGAGGTTGACGCTTCACCACAAACGCCACCTAGGACTACACAAATGGGTAGAGCCTCCAGAAGAATAAAGAAGGAAGGGATTGGCCGCTTTAGTTGTGGTTACCTGAGACCAAAAGCCACTGGACCGTGATGATACGGATTCTCATCCCTCGAACCCGAACAGTATTGAGAGATACAACGGGCAGAATAACTGGAGACGAGAGGAAATCACCTCTTCCAAACCACATCGCTATCCATTTCTTAATCGTTGTTCTTGGCGGCGATGTCACACACGTTTTGAATAACAACGACCTTCAGCGACGTGTGGGCGTGAACCAGAGAAGTTGAGCAACGTACGAGAAACTTCCTCAAATTCACTTTCTACTCACAGCCGGCTTGACGAGGCCCAGAAACAGGATTTACATAAAAACCTACGCTTTACGGACGAGACACTAAGATTCTCAATACACTAAACTTTGGTCTGAAACATAATAAGATGAAAAGACGGTTAAGCATGCATCGGTGATTTTATTAATTTCATAATTTTCAAATAATTAATTTTGTGACCAACCCTGTGAAAGAATTTGCAGCATTTTTTAATTTAAGGCACCCGTTTTCAGATGTTTACGGGGAATTAATTTTTGAGGTCTACAAAACGTTGCCATCAAAGATGAAATCAGAAAACAACAAGAATCGCCCATCAACCGGACAGATGCGGGACGAATATCAATTGGGGGTATCATTGGAGATGCATCACATGTGCCCACAGGGTTCCTACAAATGAAAATAAAGCAGCAAAATCTAACATTGGATTGACTCCGTAATGTCGCAGTCGTAAATTTGTGTTTCCACGTCTGTTATTCCTACCGAGGGCAGTGTTCCATTTCATGGGCTCAACAGAAGCTCATAAAACCCACCAAATGGCCAAGGCACGCGTAGAGGGGGACAAAACCGTCCTCAGCTGTCAAAAGAGGAGATTGACTTGCCCTAAACGTAGAAATAAAGATGAAAATCGCCCACTTGAAAAACGGATATTGCGTGGTAATAAAGATTTCATCTCATCAGTCGCTCTTTCGGTGGTCACAGTTCAAAAGGTTCCACGCCTTGTACCCTTTTATAAAACCGAACACCCTTTCAGGGACGTTGATGCCTTGGATAGGAACCGCCAGAGGCCGTTGCATATAACACAACCCATCATTTATCTTGTTCCGACGAGGATACTGGAAATACCGAGCTACAACGAGGTCAACGTCACGAAAAGGGAAAAGAGAAAAAACTGTTGCCTAGAGGGCACATGCAGCAATTAAAAAATCAGCGTTTCCCTTTCATCACCACGTGTTTCAACTAACGTGAAGTACGCGACAACAGAATTTACCACAAGAACATTTTTTCAAAGTTTTAGGAGCGCACTCTCGACGGAGTACCCGGAAGTATCTCTGAATTCGTTCGAATTGGCTGCTTACCCCCTTGAATGAATAATTCAGAATAAGAAACGATATATTCCGAATATCCGATGAAGGGCTCACGTTTTGTCAAAAAATGATTTGCTATCGTGCTAAAACTAGAGAATTAAGAAAATTTTTCGAAAAAATTTCGAAAATCAATCGTCCAAAAGAACGCATTTTACACGTACCCCACCTTGGTGTGGAGTAGTCCTGTTGAAAATAAGTCACAACGCGAGTGGAGTCTACGTAAATTTTTTTTAGATTTTTGGTACGGACGGCGAAAGAAAATTTTGAATCTACTTCAAAAAGTCCCCTATTTCCTTCAAACCCCTCTCATATGTAATAAATGGAAGAGTATTTGAAAAAGAAGATGTAAAAATGATCAAATCCCAAACTTCTAAACAATTTTCGTGGTCAGCGACGCAATAAGGAAAATGAAAAATTTTGCACCAACCTTGAAGAATATTAAAACTCTGCAATGGGGGACACTGAACCGGAAAAGCCAAGAAGAGTTTGTATAATTAGGCGCAGATTACACCTGTTGAGAAAAGTAGCACGTTTCCTCTACGAGCCTTTTCGCAAATGGTTTGACGACACCGGGCGGTAACTGCGGGGATTTGAAGCAACTGGAGATACCAGTGTAACGAGGGGAAATAACGGCTTTACTTGATACAGGTAACTAATTTACTTCATTTATTGTCTTCATATAGCCTGATGATTTCAACAGGAATTGCTGATGATAGGCGATCAAAGGAGGGCAAAAGGTAAGAAGGCTGATTGAGACAGAATTTCCGTTTAGCGTCAATCTTGGGCATTTTCTGTGGTCAACCAGGTATTTCTAAAAATGTGCAGGTCATCAGAGTAAACATGTCCAGACATGGCTACCGGAATTGGTGAAGAGAGCGCAGAAAGTCGAAAATTGGGAGAAAGGCTTTGCGACGCGGCAGAAATCAATTCAAATAAACTCCGAAAAATCTCAAAAATGCTTAATATGCTTGCATTAGCGATACATTTCAATCGATTCAGCGTCGAAAATAAAGTGGAAAAGAGTACCACACAATTGAGCCTCCAAAAAAGTCCTATTTTTAAAATAACTCATTTCACTCCAACCAGTTCCAGGCAATTGGGCCGAGCAGTTTCGAGGACAATTCAAAGACAAACGTTTTTCCAAGAAAAACGTTGGTTTTTACAAGAAAAATGAACCTAAAGTGATGACGCAGTGATCTTACTGCAATCTGTACGCGCCATTGTCCAATCCGCTAATTGCTAACGGTTCTACCTCATCCAATATTATAATTATTGAATCAAATCAAACCATAGAAGTCAAACAGAACAACTATTCAACTCTCATCTACTCACGACCTACAAATTGTCGTGGGTAGTTATGAAGCTGACGTGCCTCATCCAAAGGATTCCCGAGACAGAAATAGGATCGAATTCAATTACCTGTTTGAATATCGCCCTATGCTTGACGCATAAGGGACCCATCCAATTATATACCTAATTATCATGAAAGTCCTCGAGTTATACCGTGCCTTTGGGTGGATGGGCGAACCGCGCGAATACCAATGCACTTAATCACTGAGAAAGCGAGGGTTCGATGAGGTGATTTGATCAATATAATGAACGGTTGGCCTTTGGTTAGGCAGGCAATTGCATAGGGCAATCAAATAGATGGAAGGAAGTAGATGCAGGAAACAAAGCCAAAACGTACCAGTTTAAAAGCGGTTATCTGTGATACGTCTCGACTAACTACGGCCAATAGCTTAAAAGGGACGCTGCAGCACAGAGCACAAAACGATGAGCCTGACTCCAGCACCATCGAGTGGGTCAACACTGGGACGAAAGCGGGAAAATTACATTCATGCAGATTCTCTTCCACACTTCCCTGGCCGATGTTCCCCTTTCTAAACCCCCTTGAGCCAATATTTGAATAACCGGTGGAACCCACGGTACATAAAGCGGCTCGCAATTTTGGTTGGAAGGTGGAGTTTCGAGGTGGCGAATCCAAAATGCCCTTTTAACACCTACGGACTTTCGCCAGGAGGTTAAGCAGGCGCGCGGAGTTTTAGGGGACGAAGCAGTTAAATTCATAAGTCCACACGAGGGTTTTCAATGTTGGGTCAACAATACAAAACCAACAACCGCGGCTGTGTTGGAAGATGGCGTTTACGGTAAGCGCGGGGATTATAAGGGGCGGCTTTGGGATCGACAAAATCAATACCGAGGCAAGAATGTGAATCCTCTTGAGTCCAAGTTCATTAACGTCTTCTGTCTTGAAGAATTTGGACGATGAAGTGATTGACTAGTTTCCTGCAGGATTCACCGAAAATCACAAATGAGGCTATAATTAAATACTTTTTTTGAAAAACTACGGCTTTTCGAGGGAGAGAAATGGGAATGTGGGAGAACAGCTATCAGGCATGAGCGTCATAAGTCAAAGAACAAACAACAAAGCCATGTCTGCTCACTGCGTTCTATACTCCAGAGCTGTCCTACAGACCTCCTGCAGCTGATACAGTTTGGCACTCTTTTGTTGCACAGCCTGTTAGCACCCCCAGCAGCATCAGGGACTGCACAAACCTTGCAGGTGCCTTGGATGCTTGGCATTTGCTGCTCACATCCAGGTAGCCATTCACCCAACATCTGCCAAAATGGATATTCAGCACTCCTGCTTGTGAGAGTTCTTGTCATACACATGGTATGCTCATTAGCCAGTCATTCTGGAATGAAGGGTCCGAATACAGCCCATGACACTTCTTACCATGCTGCCTGCAGTAGCTCAATGATCCTGGATGTTGCGAACATTGGACAGTATGTCAACATCATCCGTTGCCGCTAGCCAGAGGACGCGGAGACCACAAATACCAATCGCTTTCTGAGGTATCTTCTATGGATAATCAGGTATTCACCGCTGATGACGAACCAAGGCTTTCTTGGACCTCTTGTACAAAACGAAGGCATATTAACGGAAAGTTCTGACAAGGATCATCATCTTTCAAGGTTTTTCTGTTGTTCCTCATTGCACACTTAAGAAAAAAAGGGTCTCTTCTCAGTTAGCTGCCAACCGCGAATTGAAATATTTTGGTCTCGATCACCACGTTTGGAAGAATACTTTTCTCAGCTGTTTCAACCGAAAATATGTTCTTCTTTTTCACTATTTAATTAAACATTCAAACGGGTTTGAGACGTAAAAGATAGTTTTTCTCAGTGCACTTCATTCTAAGCATAGTTACAGTTTCCGCCTAGAGTTTCCCAGACAGTTGAAGGATTCGATCAACTCAGAGGAGCAGAAAATAAGCATTATCTGTACTACTTACGCTTAAATCATGGACACAGCTTAGACACATACCTGCAACAAAGAAGAGAATTGTCAGTTTATCGTTTACTTATGTTAGGTGTGGCAGATCGACTCGTAGAGCTGAGAAATATTATTATAATGAGAATCAAAACAAGTTTCAATCATAAAATAATATCTGCTGCAATGCGAAGAACGTACACATCAATAAAAAAAGTATAATTTGACGTAATTCAGCTATTTCTTCTAATATTTTTGAAAAAATGGAGAAGTAGTGAGAAATCCGGAGGAAAAAATCTTTGGAAAATGCAAGGGGGACAATAAGTAGGCAATAGGTTGGCATTTTCCTCAGTTCTTCAACGCCATGGCGAGCGCTATTTGATTAAGTCCTAAACTACGAAAGTCTTAAAGTCGTAAAATCAAGTACCAAATGCCTGAATTCTGTTATTTTCCATTTAAAAAGAAACATCAGCTTTAGTTACCGTTCTATTTGAAATGAACCTAATTGCTCTATTTGCTCCCTCTTTTCATAAAAGAACACCGTTCGTTCGCCGAATCATCGATTTTCAACTCAATTGCAATTGTTGCTCACCAGAAGGAAGCATGAGCAGAGGAATGGGACTGAGGGTGAGCTCATGAGTCAGCGATTAGGTCAGCCTTGTAGCTATATACGTGTTTTAATGAACATTTGGAGAGCTATAAGGCCCAAGTGATCAGGATAAAGGGCGGGACATGGCAACCTATCGATTGAACCAGCGAAGCCGCGCGGAGGCGTAATAATGAACCTTCTCCAACTTATGTTAACAAGAAATACGAGGAAACCCGTCAGGAGCAATCCACCTGTGGCCAGCACGTGGAAGCAAAAACGGTTTTTTGCTTCGGTGTTTGGCGTGGAGTGAAGCATGGTTTGTGATTTACTACAAAACTCACCGAAGGTCTGGTCCGGCTTTCTCATCAACTTATAGAACCAGTCGCCGTTGTAGGACTACACCACAAATCCGAAGACCCTACGGGGATCGAAAATCTATTCAACAAGAAAACCTTCTTACGGGAGCCGGTTCAGAGTAATGAGAAACAAACCTACAACAGTTTTGCTGCTGCCGACCACCGAACGGTTATTGGTCCCCCAATGGATCATGTAACACTGCTCATACTACGTAAAATTCGTTGAAAGCCTATTCATCTGATGTATTCTGACCATGAGTGAAAGGTGAACTATTTGACGGAAGGATTCTCATAGAATTCCTGACCTTGCAATAGTCAAATTGTGCTTATTTATTTATTTATTATTTTAAAGAAAGACTGCATTGATATTTTCCAGTTCCCAAAGATGTGAAATTTCATCACCCGACCAGTCTTCAACCAATTGATCTATAGTCACCAGCTTTCGAAGCACGGGTAAACTAATGTCTCTTCTGATAGAAAACGGATGGCCTGAGGCACAGGAAGGACGCTTTTTTTGCCAGGACCAGCAGAACAACCCCGTGTCAAAGCGACGAGACCCAAAACCGTACCATGTGCTTCGTGTCTCAACGTTTTTATAACTACGGAGAGAGGATCAAACGTTCAATGGATCTTCAGTCGTAAAGAGTGATCTGCTTGAAAAATACCACGACACCCTACAAAAAAAAAAGGAAAAAAAAGTGGATTTCAGCGCCGCTTGTTGGCATAACTCGTAGCAACGTTTCAAAGACCCACCCTTTTCCTCGAGGCACAAATCCCCTAAACGAAGGGGAGACGGTAAAGTAGAGTTAAATCGCCTCGAACCAAGCATTCCTCACAGGTTATGTACGGTAATAACCTGCTCTCACTGGAAGCCTACTTGCCAACGTTGCTTGCAATCCCCGACTATCTTCAGATATCCACTGGGATTTTACAGGAAAAATTGTATCGTGTTGCAAGCACACCACTTCATTTGAACCGCAACACAACTGTCAATTTCTTACTTTAAAAACGGTAAAAACGGTGTGAAAAGTTTCGAGGACTAACTAGAGCCGAGAACACTCCTCTGACCAAAATTTCAGATTTTTAGAAAATTTTGAACTACCAAATTCGGCATGGACGGCGGACGGACATTTACTTAAAAACGGTCATGTGCCAACTGAAAGGGGGCTTGAACACAAGGAGTCCACCGGTTATCCGCATCAATGGCCTCACCATCAAATACAACGACCACCCCAGGTACCTTGGAGTGCTGCTGGCAAGAAACTTTGACCCATCTGCACACCTTTCAGCGGCAAAGGCCAAAGCCCTGGCATCATTTGGCAGGACAAAGACGCTCGCTCGGGTTGCATGGGGTATCCAGTACCGAAGCAAGACAACCATGTACACCGCCCTCTTTGAGTCAGTGATGCTGTATGCATGCCCAGCATGGACAATGGAGGCACGGAGCAGGCATTGGGTAGAGCTGATCAAGGCACAGCGCAGCGCTCTACTGATGGTCACACGCGCCTACCGGACTGTCTCAACAGACGCACTCCAAGTCGTAGCGGGCAAAATGCCAATAGACCTCCATGCGCGATCAGTGGCAGCAGGCTGGATGCTGAGCCATGGCAGAGGGAGCCCCATACCAGGCTGCAATACATCTGAGCAGGTGGAGCAGTGGTCCATGGCAGAATGGCAAGCCAGATGGTCATCATCCACAAAGGGCAGGCACACCTACAACATCTGGCCAGACGTAGCGGAACGAAGGAGGAGCGACAAGTTCATCAGCCTCGACCATTTTGTCTCCCAATTTCTGACGGGCCACGGGGACTTTGCTGCCAAGCTTCATGGGTTCAACCTGAAGCCATCCCCTGCCTGCCAATGTGGCCAGGTAGAGACAGCCCACCATGTCTTCATGGAGTGCGCAAAGTACGCAGCCGCAAGAGAACACTGGAAATCAGTAGTGGCACCAAATGGAGAGATCACGTGGAAGGAAGCTGTGGGAACAAACGACACATTCCGTGCAACAACAAGGTTTGTGCACACCGTAATGCAGACCAAAGGGTGGCCTATGGCCAAACAAGCCAATTACCCTCCTCCTGGTCCCGCCCACGCAGCCTCCGCGAGGCCCTTCCTGGGCACTGCCCTGAGCAGTGGCGAATAGCGTGGCAGGAGTTGAGCGGAAGCGACCGTCTTTAACATCAAGCGCCCCCCTATAAGAGCCAGAAAGGCGAAGGAATAGGGAGAGAAAAGCAAGACGGACGGACGGACATTTACTAATTTTGATCCAGACACCTTGAAACGTCCAGAAAATTTTTTTTGGGCCGCATCGCAGAGATTGACTTTTTGCATGAAAACATAGGTTGATTATTCAAGTAGAATGGCGATTGTTCTGCAGAGACCGTTATCATACTTACTGTCTCATTTCGGCGCAGTGGACCTCACCACAATGTCCCGACACGTTCTCATTTTGCTCTGCTTTCTTATTCGTTATGAGAAAGTCCCACGAATTGTTTCCTCTCACACCACATTTCTCGACTCTCACTTCTATCCATCGCTCGAGCTAATGAGCGCGCGATATTTTCACGCCGCTCGAACGCGCTTGAAGAAGGTTCTTCGAACTCAAAGGACGAAGTAGGTGGGGAGAAGACTAGAAGGCTTCAGACCAGACCAGAAGTGAAGCCTTTTCTCTTGGACACGGACAAGGCTACGGGCGGTCGGTGAACTTACTCAGTAGTAATTCTTCACAGCTGGAGTTGAAAGGAACACTCGACGGTTTAATAAGCTCGAGCGACTTCTCACAACTCGAGATTTCGCACCGCGTATGATCGCTCAAGACGCCCTGAATTCGTTCGACAACACGAAATTTCAATTCGGCAACATTCTGATGAAATTTCGTTACCTTCGACATTCTGATTAATAGTACGCAAGTCATCTTAAAGTGTTAACGTTTAGCTGAGTCATCGCAGTTAAGAGGTTCACGCCTCTTCCGTTCAAGTCATTCAACTTAGATCAACGTATAGTCAGATTGAAAATTCATTCATTCGCCGCCAATTATCGTCAGCGTCGAATAATGGAACGACAACGCTCACGAAGGACGTTTTTGAAGAAGGTAACTCCCATCAAAGGCATATAATTCATACATGGAGATACAAAAGTGAATGTTATCACTGATAGCAAGTTGACGTAGGGGAACAAAATTGTAGCATTTTGGGAATCAACAACAGAAAATAGCAAAAATGAGGGCAAAACTACCAACTGTCAACTATCAACTGCTCGTTGTTTGAGAATAGGAAGAACAAGCTAGTTCAGAACCCCCCACCTAACTTATTCCATCATGACCATACGGTTGATTGTGGAGGAAATACTACTTACTATAACCCCCTCAACACCGTAACCATCTCCGGTGAGAGCCAATCAATCCGGGATTCATCTCTGTGGATTCTGAGTCCAAAATAGTGGAAAATGACACCCCACACGCCTAGTCTACAAAAAAATCTCAAAAACCGAGTTTTAAAAAACCCATTTTTACCCATACCCTCCTCAAAATGGCTCCGATCGCCGTCCGTGTTGTATTAGTTCGAAGAAATTCATCTAAAAATCTGAAATTTCGGTCAGGTATACGACTGTAGTTGGTCCTTAAAACTTTTCAGGCGAATCGACCCAAATTTGGGCGGGGTAGGGGTCAAAATGTGTATTTCGAAAAATGGATTTTCGAGATTTTTGGCCGATCTAGCGTGTGGGGTATCATTTTCCACTAAATTTTGGACGCTGAATCCAATGAAGTGGGTCGCAGAACGATTGGCACCCACTGGAAGAAGTTATGGGTCTAATTGGGTATATATTACCCATTCTGAATATGCGTTTTCGAGATTTCCGGTACCTGGGCGTGTGGGGTATCATTTTCCACTAAATTTTGGATCCTGAATCGATTGGAATGGGTCTGGGACCCGCCACATCCACTGTTTCCCCCATTTCCCCCATGTTGAAGAAATGAGTCTCCATGCGCCTGGTCCGTGGAATAACCAACCCGTGTTGAAGAATTTGCAGCGTTTTTTGAAAATCAATTTTCTAGATATTTCTGGTAACTAGGCATGTGAGGTATCATTTTCCCTAATTATCGGACGCTGAATTCATTAGATTGATTCCCAAACCGATTGGTACCCACTGGAGGTGGCTATGGGTCAAAATGGGTATCTACCTACCTATTCAAACGTGGGTTTTCGAGATTCTTGGGAACCTAGGCGTGTGGAGTATCATATTCCACTAATTATTGTACGATGAATCCTGAACACTCCACTATCACCAATTTCCCCATTATACTGCTCCAAGGAATTATCAACTATTCTGGAAGAATTTGCAGCGTTTTTCCTGACTTGATAGATACTCCGAAGACCCTATACCAGCAATATCAATCTAGAACAATAAACTATTTTCCAAATATTTGCAGCGTTCCTAAATTAGTAATATATTCCTCATTTAACACGATTCATTTTTGTAGTGACAATTTTTCACTGTAGTCAAATACCTGTAGTTGGACATAAAATGGTATTTTACTGCGTGAAGAGCTCCCTTTCAAACACGAGCAATATCAAGAGAAACCAACAACCATTCCATCTAATGTCGATAAAAACTTAGTGTTGAAACCTCGGTGACTCGTCTGTTACCCTACTCTTCCGAGTTTCTGCTCCGGTTGAACGTATTGGAATAATAACGAAGCTGTGTCGACATTATTAGACCGTAACACAGACCCACGTACGCACAAGTTCATCGTCACTAATAACGAGAACGAACAGGAACGCTTGTTTGTTTTCCGATGAGATTTATTACCGGCATATCGAAGCGACCGAAGTCGGTGAGATAACTGAAGCTAACTTCACCACAAGAAAACCCACGCGTTGTTCAAGTTGAAGTCGCTCGTCCTTGAAGTATCCGCCCTTCATGTAACTCTCAGTCATCGATGTCAACATTAGAACATCTGCTGAAAGTATTATCAATATTAACGATTAGGTATCTCGCGTTAGAGTTCGCATCCCACGTAAGTTTACCGCCTCTTCATCTCGAACGATCAAACGTGATAAGATTTCACAGCCAACCTTCCTCCGTGCTATGTAACAGATGGTTGGACAATTTCATTCTTTGACGACCACACGAATCAGTTCCTTGTGCCGCTCACATCCACTCAGTTCACGTGTGATCGTGTCTTTGATTACAAAAAAAAACGATCTGACGACGCGTTTTGAAAACAATTAGAAAATCACATTGTTATTTAATATTTGTCACCATTTGGTTAGTTATTCTTTGAATAATCAACCCATGTTATCATGCAGATGGTCAACCTCTCCAATTCGGCTCAAAAATTTTTCTCTGGATGTTTCAAGGTGTCTGGATCGGACAAGTTAAATTTCCGTCCGCTGTCTGCGCCGTTTTTTGGTAGTAGAAAAATGTTTTTAAAAATCTGAAATTTGCGTCAGTGGTCTGTTCCCGGCTCTAGTTGGTCCTCGAAGCTTTTCAGGCCGATCGGTCCAAATTTGGGCGGGGTAGGGGTCAAAATGTGTATTTCGACAAATGGATTTTTGAGATTTTATGGCAATCTAGATGTGGGGTATCATTTTCCACTACATTCTGAAAGCTGAATCAAATGAAAAGGGTCCCAGAACGATTGGCACCCACTGGAAGAGGTTATGGGTCCAAATGGGTAACTATTACCCATTTTGAACGTGTGATTTCGAGATTTTTGGTGCCTAGGCGTGTGGGGTATCATTTTCCATTAAATTTTGGACGCTGAATCAATTGGAACGGGACCCGCCACACCCACAATTTCCCCCATTTTCCCCATGTTGAGAAAATCCATGCGCCAGGTTCGAGGAATAACCAACCCGTGTTAAAGAATTTGCAGCGTTTTTGAATTCGTTGGAAACTGTTTTTGTTGTATTTTGAAAGCCTTATTAAGTGATTCGTATTGGGATTTGTCATATAATTCATATCCGTCACAATCCTCGAATCAAACGAAGACTAGACCAGGTGTACACTAGAAATTGTTAGATAGCATAAAAGCAGCCGCATCATCTACTGACCTTTAGGGTGGAATATCTGGAGTATTTTGGAGTACAAACCCTCAATAATGATAATATTTGTCAAGCGATGCCAGAAAATGTTCAAATGCGTGTAACTTCAGATAGATCATAGAACTGAATAAGCGAACCACTAAGCGAAGGAATCAATACGGCTCGGAATTCAGGAGGCTTTTAGCCAACCATTACCCGCGTAAATAATACATATTTAGGGGCTGTTTGTCTAAGGAAACTGGCGAGAAACAAGATGAATTAAGAGCAGCTTTACAAAGTGAGTTATGCAGTTCGAAAATGAACATCGACGCCAAACCAAGGTTGGTTGAGGACGTCTTACGAAGAATCGCCTATTGTTTCAACGCGATAATCAAGTTGATTGCCTTCGCGTTGGATAAGAGATTCGTCGAGTTCGACTAACTCGTACTGCGTAGAGCAATAACATCGAAGAGGTCAACGTTTTGCGTTTTACGACCCTTTGTGGCATCTCGTAATTCTCGCCACGACTACCAGAAGCGGAAAGGTCGACTGGAGAAAACGCAAAAGTTGAATTTCACGGGCAAAGATCGCGTTTGTTTGAGCGGTTGACAGGGCACAACCCAAACAGGACTTCCAACTTATTTTTGTCCCTTCGATGATTGTGACAAGGGATACCGATATAAGATACGAGCGGAAATATATCTTACCTGGACGCCAAAACAACCGCGACGTCTTTTCCCTTCTATATTCGAGAGAGAAGAAACACGTTCAATATAGTCGAGGGCATTGAAGAGCATGAAGTTTGAGGTTCAGACACCTCTTTTTGCCAGAACATTTTTACCGATGGTTTCTCGTCTCTAGAAAGTGATAGAGAGTGATTTGATCTCTATTTTTATAATTTATATTGTTCAATTGTATCCATTTCGGCAGAAAAAACCGCTTCGTCTACACCTCTGACCGTTTCGGAAAAAATAATATTGAAACAAACCGCATAAGTGGACTCAAATAGTTGAATTCTACCTTTTTTTGGTTGGTTATTCTTTGAATCAACCACAAGTTTTCATGCAAAAAGTCAATCTCTCCGATTCGACCAAAAATTTCTAGATCAAAATTAGCAAATGTCCGTCCGCCATCCACGCCGATTTTAGTAGTCGAAAATTTTCTAAAAATCTGAAATTTTGGTCAGAGACCCGTTTCCGGCTCTAGTTGGTTCTCGAAACTTTTCAGCTCGATCAGACCAAATTTGGGCGGGATAAGGGTCACAATTTGTATTTCGAAAAATGGCTTTTCAACATTTTTGGCAATCTAGGCGTG
>CM034000.1:30936565-30974076 GCA_019603395.1 Cyrtorhinus lividipennis
AAAATGATACCCTACTCGCCTAGATCGCCCCAAAATCTCGAAAATCCATTTTTCAAAAAACACATTTTGACCCCCCCCCCCCCCCCAATTTGGTCCGATCGGGCTGAAAAGTTTTGAGGACCCGTCTCCCAAATTTCAGATGTTTAGAAAATTTTCTACTACCAAAAACGGCGCGGACAATGGACGGCGGACGGACATTGACCTTTTTTGATCAGGACATCATGAAACGTCCTGAAAAAAATTTTGAGCCGAATCGGAGAGGTTGACCATTATCATGAAAACATAGGTTAATTATCCAAGGAATAACCAACCAAAATCAGAGAAAAATTGTACCTTTTTTGATTTGTTATTCCAGTTTCCATGCCCAGGGTCAACTTCTTTCTGCGAGACATCTCCGATTCACCCCGAAATTCGCCAGTTTGATGTCTAGATCGAAAATTTTAAAATAATAGGTTATTCCTTGGAATGAATGAATGAATGAATGAATATTTTTATTGTCACCTTACAAATACAGACAGTTCCTTGGAGTACGAGTATAGGGACAACTGTGAGTGTTGAGTGTTCCGGACTCATTTGAATTAGTTCAGCGCCCTGCGTGAAAAATGATACCCTACACGCCTAGGTACCAAAACACCTCGAAAAACCACTTTCGAAATAGGTAGGTAGGAACCCACATCGACCCATACCCACCTCCAATGGGCACCTATCGGTCCGTGACCCATTTCAATGGATTCAGCGTTAAAAGTGGCAATATTTTTGACGGTGAATCGATTATGATGAGCCGCATCAGCGTGGGTATCATTTTCTACCAAATTTTCAGGCGCTATGCATAGTGAGATGCGTCTTAGACCGGCAGGCGCCCACTGGAAGTGGTTATGGGTCAAAATGGCTGCCTACCTACCTATTGGAATGATCACTGGACAGTCCGCAATAACTGTTTTTCCTGTATCCTACTCTAAGGAATAATAAACCATGTGAAAGACTTGGCAGCATTTTATAATAAAATAAGATGGAATTTCGTCTTATGGGTGATGGCCTCGGAATCCTCCTTGAATAGAGAATGATCAAATCATCATTTTCAGCCGAAAAACATCTTGGACTGGTTTTTTTCAACAGCTGTCACCCATCCGAATAGTAACCTGAGTAGGAGTAACACCTTTGAAGTCCGAATGGAGCCTGTTTGGGCTGCAAAACGTTTTCTTTCCCTGAAATAATATCTACATTGACTTTCTATCGAGGAGAGACTGGTTGTTGTAGGCCTGTGTGAATCCCTATGACATTTGCAAATGTTGATTCATTTCTATCCGTCATCACATTTCTTCATATTTTCATAGCTCCTGCAACGACGTAATAATGACAGATTTATGTAACTATAGCGTTGGGATGAGTGCTCTCCTCCGTGTTTTCATGGCATGGTTGGTCGCGTCCCGCATAGGACGTTGCCACCTTGCTTCGCGGAGTGTGGCTAATACAGGATGAAGTGCCCACAAGCACGAAGGCACCTCCCAAATGAAGTGGTGTCCTCAGTATCCTGACAATTTACGGACTTACGGGTTTATATTTCCCGTAAAAACAATTTACTTATACTTCGTCGAGGAGACACCAAGCGTTGATTTCTCGCTCTGGTGTCGTTTGTCTGAGAATGAATTGACAACAGCTTCGATGGATTTTCGTCGTGATAGCAGGCTTGTACCTTTCAATCGTAATCCTGAGTTGAGCTTGGACAATCACAAAGGGCTTCGTCCCACGAAAACGACTGTTCAGTCATTAGTGTCCCCACCACGGGGCACAACTGTGCCGAAACTGAGCCCGGGGTGGTCCGAATTCCACTCATTTTGAGTTGAACTTGCTCGAAATGAGCTTATCTCGGTAATGACATGATAATCCCCCCTCAGTCCTAATCACATTGTGGTTTGAGTAGAGAGATCAGCAATAAATTTGTTTCAGGACCGAAGTACAGGATATCCCTCGAGTTGCCACCCTTTCCCTCTCCTAAACTTGTCCAAATAACAATGTTTTTTTTTTTTTTTTTTTTTTTTTTTTTTTTTTTTTTTTTTTTTTTTTTTTTTTTTTTTTTTTTTTTTTAAATATAAGGAATTAAAAAAAATATTTTGGTTTAATCCCATTTGGACGATTTTAGGGGGGGAACTCATAGATTTGCTTCTGTCTCATCATCTTGGGAAGATACATTTTCTTTGTAGTAATTACATTGTACGCAGCAGGTCGTTGCTCCTTTGTCGTTGTGACCTTTCGTACAATCCTCACGATCATGCCAAAGGCGGCACACTATACTGAATTGAATCTTCTGTGATTGAATGTATCCTGAAAGCCATTGAAGCTAACAATCGACATCAAGAAGCCCCATCAGCGTTTGATGATCCCGCGGAATAACTGGGAGTTACGACGTTGAGAAGGAGGTTTCAGATAGCCAATCCTCCTACCCTATCAGTGTTTTATGATGATTACTATCACGCGGAAAAAAAAAGTTGAGGTTCGCATTCCTTCAGGAAAAGCAATTATAATTTTTATTGTTGTCGGTCCGGCCAGTACATCCTTTCGGTGCCTCTCATCCGGTCTTTCGCTTTCCTTTTTCGCCTAATCTCGTAGGTTATGGTTCACTTAAACCTTCGAAAGAACCCAGGATTTTCCCTCACCAACCAACTCCTTCTATCCCTATTACTGGAATGATTCGTCTAAAACCAACCCTTTTCGAGGTCAGCTAATGCTATTGTCATTTGCCGACCCTCTTTTGCCTCCGGGGCTAATAGACCTAATGGAAGCTAATTCCTCCTTTTTCCACATTAGCCTTTCGCACGGTTCTCCCTTTTAGTCATGCGATCTCTGTTTCTCCCAAATTACATGCAAGCGCTTTTTACCAATTAGAGGATCATAACAAACCCATTACGGAATTAATCATCTAAGGTTAAAATTTCACTTTAATTGGATCCTCTTATCGTTGTTGTGTTGAAATTCTGGCTCCATTCTTCATCTGAATTCCTTCATTCTCGTAGTAAAATAATAAAAACACTTCTTTTATGTTTTAAATAAATTATTCCTGTAAACATGTTGACAAATCTGAATTTCCCGTCAACACAAGGTATTTGAAAAAAACAATTTTCTTCAAATAATAATATCCCTAATGGGTTTGATTGTTGCACAGTAAATATAATTTAGTCCATGCGGATCATATAGCGCCTTTTTTGGTTGGTTATTCCTTGAATAATCAACCTATGTTTTCATGCAAAAGGTCAACCTCTCCGATTCGGCTCAAAATTTTTTTCTGGACGTTTCATGGTGTCTAGATCAAAAAAGGTCAATGTCCGTCCGCCGTCCGCCGTCCATCTGAGGGCAATTAGGTTAAATATCGTTCATAAATGCAAATACTTTAAGCGGAAACGTTTTGGAGCAAGAAGATTTTGGTACGGTGGATCAAATTATACATTATCAGATCAATCAAGGAGCCTTCTATTCCCCGTTATATCGATCCATAGACACTATTCATTTACCAGTATTATCTTCAGTCTATGGGGGGCGGCAAATTATTTGATTTGCAATCCTGCTGCTAACCATTTTTCCCTTCAAGAATCTGTTTCAGTTTATTTGTAGCCAAAGTTGATTATTTTTGTTTTTCTCACAACTAATCACATCATGAAATAATAAAACGCTGCAAATTCATTCACAGGGGTAGGGGTCAAAATGTGTTTTTTGAAATATGAATTTTCGAGATTTTGGGCGATCTAGGCGAGTGGGGTATCATTTTCCACTAAATTTTGGACGCTGAATCCAATGAAATGGGTCCCAGAACGATCGGCACCCACTGGAAGAAGTAATGGGTCAAATTGTGTATATATTACCCATTTTGGTTGGTTATTCCTTGAATAATCAACCTATGTTTTCATGCAAATGGTCAACCTCTCCGATTCGGCACAAAATTTTTTTCTGGACGTTTCATGATGTCCTGATCAAAAAAGGTCAATGTCCGTCCGCCGTACACCGTCCGCCGTCCACGCCGTTTTTGGTAGTAGAAAATTTTCTAAAAATCTGAAATTTGGGTCAGGGGTCTGTTCCCGGCCGAGACGGGTCCTCGACACTTTTCAGCGTGAGTAGGGTATCATTCCACTAAATTTAGGACGCTGAATCCAATGAAACGGGTCCCAGAACGATTGGCACCCCCTGGAAGAAGTAATGGGTCAAATTGGGTATTTATTACCCATTTTGAATATATGTTTTTGGGATTTCTGCTACCTAGGCGTGTAGGGTATCATTTTCCACTAAATTTTGGACGCTGAATCCAATGAAATGGGTCCCAGAACGATTGGCACCCACAGGAAGAAGTTATGGGTCAAATTGGGTATATATTACCCATTTTGAATATGTGTTTTCGGGATTTCTGCTACCTAGGCGTGTGGGGTATCATTTTCCACTAAATTTTGGACGCTGAATTCAATGATGTGTGTCCCAGAACGATTGGCACCCCCTGGAAGAAGTTATGGGTCAAAATGGGTATGTATCCACCTGCTTTGTATATGTCAGGATTTCTGGTGCCAAGGCGTGTGGGGTATCATATTCCACTAAATTTTGGACCCTGAATCGATTGGAATGGGTCTGGGACCCGCCACACCCACAGTTTCCCCCATTCGAGGAATAACCAACCCGTGTGTAAGAATTTGCAGATTTTTGTTGTCTGGAAATCTTGAATTCTTGATTTATTTGGTCATCTTCGCTGCATACCAAAGAATATAACGGCAACGAACGAGAGTTGTCCACTATCACAGGTCAGTTCATTCAGTTAGGTTTTTTAAATCGTTTCCCATTCTTCAAAATAACTGAAAGCAATAATTTCGGAGCTATATTTTGTTTTCCGACCTACAAAACCCCACCACTAGGCTTAAAAACAATATTCGCTCGCACTGACAATGAATCCGTGCTCGGTAGGGTCGAAAGAATTGGTTTTGCCGATAGATTTGAGGTTGCCGGTCGACGGGGCGAGAAGGCCTGGGCTTGTGCTGATAGTGCATAATACCCTGGCGGACCTTTCAACTTCCGCTGGCTTATTGTCTTCGGATGATTGATATTTACTCAAGAGAACGCGTCAACCGCCGTTTAATTAAGCGTATTCCATTCGAGTTGACCTACGGATTTTCGACTTTTGTCTTGAGGTTTGAATTGTCCCCCAAAAATTGAATTCCGGCGGGTTAATAAACGAAATCGATTGAACGTTCGGGCGAAGAGGTCCCGATTTAACACGGGAGGGACGTGTAACTATCATAATTCATGTAGTGGAGAATAGTTCGGTCGCTAGGAATTCAGTAATTTATAGGGCCAGCATATGTTGGAAGCAGAGTCGGGTTTAGCCTCGACAGAAGACCGGTCCCGTATGATTCCCTTCGCGATACGTTTCTCGCTCGACGATGAGGGCCCATATCGGACCTCTCCGGTAATCCTAATCCCTGAATGGTATTCCCACTTCACTGAACATGGAAACCCTCTTCAACGCGAGTTCCTGTTATAATTCTCCAGGGCGAGTTCTTCCATTTCTAATCATCTCTCAACCCTTACTCGCGTACAGCAACGCGTCCGCGGTGAGTTAACCGGATTTGCCGAGATTCTCAAGACCATTAGATTCATTGAATCATTACTCGTATACACTTAAATTAAATAGGAGGGCTCTTCAGTCTATATCCCCCTCGAAAATATTCCCGTTTCGGGGAAATTACCCTTACCTTTGCAGCTCAAGAACTTTTATACCTACGTAGATAGTGCCTAAACGTTATAATATAATTTATATCGTGTCCCACTCGAAGCAAAGCATGTTTATTTCTAGTAAAAAGGCTACTCAAAATGGGTCATTTTCATAACTCTGTGTGTGGGTTGCAATTTAAAATCATCATCTACATCTCCCTGCGTGGACCGTAACAAAATTAAAAATGATGTTTTTTTCTCAATATTTAATTTGAATAAAGTACTATTCTCTTCACTTTCTGATGCAACCCTCAATGAGGGGTGGTTCTGAATGAATAAACTTGGGGTAATTATGATTTTGAGAAATCAGCAATTTTATATTGATAAACCATCTTAGATAGAGTGAATTAGTAGCGCCACTTTAATACTGCTATCTAGGGGTTTATGTATTTTTTTTCGTGAACGCTTTTATTTAGAAAAATACATTATGTTGGTACAGTTTGCAGTGGAATGCTAACCCCTTCTTCATATGTAGGTTGTGCTGAGGGGGGAGTTGTTCGAACGAACAACAAAACATCACGTACGTCTGTTCTTAGTAGCCTAATATGCTGAAAATGCTTTTTGTCACATTGATACACATGATCTCTTAAAAATGAATTAGTAAGAGAACATAAAACTTATTTGAAGGCAGTCTGTGGCTGATGTATCTTTTAAGGTGCATTTTGAACGACCTAAGACTAGAAGTCTAGAAGAGATTCCCTTTATTAATAGCACTTTTAACCAGCTCTGCACAGTTGCTGCTTTCAATTCGCAAAGTATTCATGCAGGGCATAATGACCCGTTGACAATGGTGCTTCTGCTCTAGTCAGGCCACAGTTTTGGTAGCGTAGAGATTCATTCTCCCGATTTAAAACAACAACAAATACAACAGCAAATCATGAGAAAATACGCATGGATGAGGGAACTTAATTCTCCTCACAATGTAGTCCTCAATAGCCTCAGTTATGAATGAACTCTCTATTAAATGCGGTCATTCTGTTGAAACTCTCTTCCGTAAAGACAATGGTGTTTTGGGATCAAGAACGAGGTGGTAATTTCCGTCGGGGTCATCCTCTTCACCGCAGAAACCAACTAGAACCCGATGCGGTTACCCTGAAAGGTGTGGACGCGAGGATTATCTCCAGGTCGTTCATTCGTGCCTATTCTTTGGTATGTATCCCGTCTTGATTAACGGTTAAACATTATTTTCACCTTATGGGAATGATAGTAATTTGTGTGGATTCAGACCTCGAAATGAAGACGGTTTAATATAATTAAGAAAAACCTGTATAGGCCTGGCAGGAATCCTTCAATTCTGATGGGAGAATGACTCATTTTGCGTGTTTTACCGTGTTTGAGGCTCACAATCCGTTCAGCAATATGTGTATCCTTAAGGGGAAAGTCTTGGGCACAGACAATATATTCCTGTGATTGTTGTATTATATGCAATAATCGGAGACCCCGTGAAATTACCCAAATAACCCGCGTGCGAGTGAATCTTACCGTGAAAAAGAGCCGTTCCGTCCGGCAAATATCCTCGTGTTGATGACCGTGAATAACCTCGATTCAATCACATTCCGCACCAATCAGTATTTGCCTCCTCCATCATTTCCAATGCGACAACGACACGACTTTAGTTGAATCCTCTTGGGTGATTTTTTCTCGAGAGAAAAGGGGAATGAACCGCCCAAATGACCAACAACAAAGGATGAAACCCCGCGGAATTAGAGGTGATGGGGCAAGATAAAAGAAAGACGATAGAACGTGATAGTCGGAGCGGAGCGAGCCGAACTGCTTGGAGTTTGATGACCCAAGCCGCGAACCATGGTGAGTCCTTCGTCTGTGACCGATCCCCCCATGACCGGGTATTTTTCAAGGACCTCGGAAGAGTTTGGTGGTTTCCTGAAATTCGTGAAACCATGACACTCAATCGAAAGAAGTAATAAGAGATAAACAGTATTGGGAGCTCCTCGTATAAGGGAACATTTATTACCCAAAACTAGTAGTGAAAACAGGATAATTTGGTAAATATATTATCCCACTTTAGAAGGAGAATGTAGTTGCCTTTGACGACTTGGCCGTGTTCGTGATCAGCATAAAATGTCCTGCAGGACCTCAGTGCGTCGGTAACGTTCATATTCAACCCTATACAATCTCATCGGAGTCGTATTAATTAACATAGCGCCACATGGCAAGACCACCTCAGTTTCCGCGAGAACACCAACGATCTCACCCGTTCAGAATGGACAGAATGAGGTCGACGATAGAGAAGTCATGTGACTTACGACGTCTCGACTGTCGTGTTTAGCCAACAAAGTCGACCTCCTCTCAACTGACGACCCTTTCCGTCTTATTAATCTTTTCGTACACGCACTTTATGTCACAGTTAGTTCCGAGATGGAGTCGTCCTCCCGTGAGATCTATTGCCACCCGGTGCAGCCAAACCCGTTAATTAACGACCCTCTGTGTATCTCCGATGCAGTTTCTAGTTTCGATAATTAATTACGTTATACTAGAGAGATGGGAAGACCTGGGAACAATCTATCTGCCTCTCTTTCTACCCCAAATGACAAATATTTGTTAGTTTCTGCCTTTCTTTCCTTCCTTTATTAATGACACAAAAACAGAAAAAATTACTGCACTTCTCAGGCTTTCTACCGGGTCTGAAAATAGATACGTTCGAGACAGAAACCTCATTACTTCTCGCCTAGAAAGTTGATGAAAAATTAAAATGGAAGTTGGCCACAGAACTTATACACGAATGAGTATTATTTTTACCAATCTTAGTCAACATGATGAAGCTTCCTAAACCGACCGTTCTGCTCCAAAAACATTAATTTAGAACTCATATGTCCGAAAATGGACTTCATTGATGCTGGACCAATTCGCGGAGAAGGTTTTTTTGATGGATATGCTTTTATACCATCTCTACTTCGACATTGCTTCTCTATAATTAAGCGAGCTAATTAAAAGAGCGTTGCGATGCAAATATAGGGTGCCGGATGCATGTTTTAGTCGTTCTGGGTCCTTTTTGGTAAGTTCGTATGTCGGTGTCTTATCTCTTCAATTTGCCGAAAAATAGCAAATTTTGTATTTTATGATGACGAGGCAAAAACGCTGCAAATTCTTTCACAGGAGTTGGTTATTCTTCGGATTAGGATCATGGAAAAAATGGGGGGAAATAGTGGAGTGTCCCAAACTGATTACAATCGATTCAGCGTTCAATATTTAGTGGAAAATGATACACGCCTAGATCTCGAAAATCCGTTTTTCAAGAAACTCGTATTAACCCCCCTCCCTCCATGACCTTGACCGTGAAAACATAGGTTGATGATTCATGAAATAACCAACCCAAATGCCCTTCGGACGTCCTTGCCTCTTTGGGAAACGCGAATTTTACTTGAAAAAAATTAGAAATGTTGGCCCAGTACCTGATTATAAGGTGAACTAATAATTGTACCAAGTAATTATTATAGCTTCCAGATGCTAACAAATCCAGCAAACGTAGAATGTTACCTGTTTTCTGTGACGTCACGATTATCTTGCACTTGATGAGTTTATATGAAGAGAGAAACTACATCATCAACGATAGTTAGCGTCACGGCACTGGACCTTAATGCACGGTATAACGTCTGACTGAACTGGCCACTCCTTGAACAGAAAAGAAGTAGCGATGACGAAGCCAACAACAAATTTAATAAGGGTGACACGGTTAACGCACGCAATATTGAGGTCAAATGGACTTTTGCTGAAAACGAGGAGCTAAGAGAAAGCCGGAGAAAATGATGTCAACACAATTTTCTCTCCAAAGACGTTCGGTGAGGCGTTGGCAAAATTAAATGACGTCCTTTTGAGCATCTCTGAGATGCTTACACGGTTTTTACGAGGTCATAAAGACCTTGCGTTGGTTGTAAAATCTTTGAAACGCTCGCAGCCTGCACAGAGCTTTAGGGCAGCAGAGTACGTCGTAGGCGAGGGCTGTGTCAAGGGAGGTATTCTTGGGGAGGGATTCTTCGTTGTGTCGTGTGTGGTAATAAACAGTTCAGTGAGCTGCAACGGTTGGTTGCCGTTTCAATCTAAAGTGATAATTTCCCCTTGGAACGGATCATTTAGACCACAGATGCTATCTTTTGACACGATGGAATGTGAATGGACGCATCGTTTTGGAGGGTGGTGACCGACTGCCCCGCCAAGATGAGTTCTGTTCTGTAATTTTTGAAATTCAGTATCATCCATTAATGACCTATAGCTGCACTACAGATACGACAATTAGTTGGCCTACACCAGCCAACATTGTTGTTATAGAAGCAACAAACAAAAAGCTCGCCTAATTAGTGACCATTGTAACCTGATATTGGTATCCTTCTCTTCTGTTACCAATCTAGCAACAATTTCCTTGTAAAATAATGGCGGAGGATAATCTTAACTCTTGCTAGACTCTTCCTTATTCTATAATGTAAGCCATCGAAGTTCTAAATAAGAGCACTTGAGCACGAGAAAAACTTGACCTGAGAAAATTGGAGTGGTTGGAAGCTTTTACCACAATAAAGCTGTTAATATACCCACCAGCGGGAATCTAATTATATGCGATCGATAATAAGTTCAAGACTTGGAGAACTATAGAATTTTACTCCTCCTTCTAACCTAAAACGAGGAGAATAATTATATTCAACTTTCCACCGCCGAATATCTGACCGCGTTTGCTTCTTAAAAGCGTGGAAATGATTAGGAGGCAACGAGTTGAGAATATTGAATTATTAAGGACAAGATGGAAAGCCAAAAACCCTTCCTCCTTTCATTGACGGCATATTTCCAAGGAAATACTGGTAGGGAGTCTAATTCGAATTATTCAATTAAGATGCGTGATGGGCAACAAAACACATTTGCATTACCATTTCATTTCATTCAAAAGAACTTGTACGTACTTGAGCGCGGTTTTTTAGCGATATAATCGTCGTTGTGGCAGATATATAGGGTTTTGGCTTATTTCAGACAAGAGGAAGAGTCCAAATCTTGCGAATTTCGATAAACTCATCAATTAATCAGTCCGAAATGAGGGTTATTGGAGATTAAAAGAAAAACCCACCTCTGTTCAGGCAACAGAACATATGCCCACAAACACCAGAATTCAAACTTTCCAACGGTTCTCTGTAAAGAATGGCAATCCGACAAGGACTGTACATCTCAATGCAGCGTCAGGTCGTCCGCGAAGAGTAGAGGTGTCCGGTTTTGACATGTATGTTATAATTTTTTCAAATATCTCTTCTTCGAATTTATTCCACTTCTGCTGTGTTTTGTCGCCACCAGTTATTTAGGTAGATTTAAATATTTATTGGAAAACTGTGACGATGAATGCTTTGGATGTTGTTGGTTGTTGACACATCAAAAGAAGAGCCTTCGACAAAACTTCCTTTACATTTTGAGCAAGGGATGCTTACTCAGGTTGCAGAAAACACGGGAATGACGTGAAGAAATCCACGTCATCATTGAGTCGGTTGTCGTGAGGAGATTCAGAAACACCTCTGCGAATCAATAATTGACGCTCAGTGCCATTTCCTGACTCATAAATAGGAAATGAGTGAGCAGCCGGCTGCAATTCGTAGCGTCTGCATGTCAACAAGAGAAATGGGAAAAAGCTGAGTCCTTAGAACTCCCAAGGTGAAGAGGAACGAAATGGGAAGCTTTGGACGTGACACGTTAGTTGCGTCTTCGAAATGAGACTCGGCTCAGGTGTGATGGAAGAAGCGTGGAGGGAATGGTTTAATTTGAAAACTCCCTTGTGCTTTTCTCACTGTTTTCCGTGCTCTGTTCTCTTGGCTTTTTAGCTTTCACGGGAACATCGGCAGTGTCACGTCAATTTTTGCCTCTTTCCTCTAGGAAAACACCGAACGGCGGACATTGTCTTGACATAAGAGAGTTCGTATATTAAAGTGCTGATTTTTAATTAGCTCGCTCTGACACGGGGACGCGTTCTATAATATAATTTTCACTAAATGGCTCAAGGAAGCTGTCGAGGCGTTGTGACAGAAGGGGGTTGATATTTCTGCGAACCGTGGAAGCTATCACCGAAAACCGCAAGGGTGTCGTCAAAACTTCGGCGAACATAATTTGAGGAGCTGCCATGCGAAACTGCTTGCGACGGAGAAGTTAACGCGGGAGGCGTGAGCATGCTAATCAGGGGTTTAATAAACAGCAGGTGTCAGTACATTAGCTGGAAAACTGCGGAGGAATCTCGGTGGTGAATCCTTGATGGAATGTGTGTTTACTTTAGGCAATCTTTCATCATCACAGCGGTTGACTTAGCGGCTGAATTTAACTCTAAATGGATTCTCTGGATTATTTTGATACCTAATCTGTTATATCTGTACTTTCGAGAAGATTAATTAACGAGGTTGTATTTTTATTGACGATATAGGTTAAATTTTTGAGGTAACATACATTTTCTAGCCTAATAGGAGAATTTTCTAAAAAAGTTTAATTTCTGTATGTGATCCATTAAAAGAGTGATAACAACTAGAACCAGAATAAGTATCGAGGAGTGTCCGAATCGTGTTGAAATTCTGTCAAAATATCGCGTCAAATTATAAAGTTGAAGGCGTCAAAACTCTTCCCCATCACAGCACACCAAAGTGATGGGATATGAGTGAAAAGGGAGTATTTCAGAAATGGTTATTCGAGATTTTTGTAAGGCCCCACATGCCTCGGAAACTCAAGAATTTAAGGTTTTTTCTTCTATAAAAACGTTTTTTCTCGCCATGATAGGTACCTAGGTACAAACGAGCGAGAACTAACTGGAATAATGAACCCTTGTGCAATTATTTGCCCAGTTTTTCCAATAATATTCAGGTAAAGAAGCTAAGAACCTTAACCACTGTTGTACTATGCAACCATTATGCATAATGTTTCGTACGGCACAAGGAAAATGGTCGAATGATCGAGTCCGAACAGTATTTACAAACATAGTTTTTGTGAGCACGAGCCCGAATTATCACATGTGTTCTCGTATAACCTTTCTTGGTTATAACAATATCAATACATGCTGCATATACCGAGATCCAAGCACTGGCAGAAAATTATTTACTTCAGAACTACCGTATTACTGCCGCACTTTGCACGAAATTGCTCATAAACAATAATAAAAGATACAATAATAATGAATTGTTACAATCTGATCATTAGAACTACCTCACAATCCGCTCGGATCACGCTCTGCTGGAGAGATCTAGAACTACAGGGCTGGCTGTTTCCCGCGTGTATCTAAACGCATACGTTTTTTCCCTTAATTAATTAATTTATTTTCTTCTTTTTTTTTTTTTTTTTAATCATACATAAAGAAGCAAATTTTGGTTGTTTTACGAAAAAATATTACATGTTACATATAATTTATTCTGGAAAAAAGTCATCAACCTGGGTTTGTCCGTTTCTGTCCCAAAAATGAATATATAGCAGTATAGAGACGACCCCAAATCTCTTCGATGACGTCACGTTTCACGTTTGGTATATCGACAAATCAATGGGAGACTACCATCTGCAGTGGGTTTTCTGTTGGAAAACGAACTCATCGAAATGCTAAAACAAGCAGAAGAGAAATGTTGTGTTTCAGTTCGTTCTGATGTCCCGAGCATAGGTTTCATTTCATTCGTCTCGTTCGTTTTTGCCCGTTATAGCGACGTGGATAACCGCCTGGTGTCGACCTTCATCACGCGCTCTTTATGGTTTGCGGGAACCACAACAGTTCTGGCCCCCGTTCGTTAGTTACATCAATCACTTTTCGTCCAACATGGCCGTCATGTCCGTCGTTGGCCGATAGGCCCCTTGTTTCCGCTTCATCGAATATTTTCCACGTGTCTCGGAATTTTTCCCTTGATAACGACAGGGGCAAGAGCTTCGTTTATATCATTGAGGCGTCAGTCGTGTCTTTATGGCTGAGTTGATGACTGTGAATGACGTTAGTTGGCCAATTCATCCCCATTGTCATGTATTGGGCTGTGTAAAACCCTCGGAGCTCCCTCAAGGTCATTATTGCAGTTAACATTTGTTTCCCATCTCTTGCCTCCACGGGCTGCATAGATCTGCCGTATCGAAACGCCCATACGGCTTTCACCTCGAGCCGGATCTCCATCACAAGTGTCACCTCACGTTTATTTCGGCACTCGGTTTCAAAGGCTTTCGAGTGTTGATACGGAATTCGTACGCAGAGTGACTCCACGAAAAATGGCCAGGTGGAAAGAGGGTGCCCGTCACGTGGAATCTTGTATTCCGAATACGTCCTAGGACCTAAGCTCAATCCTCGCCCTTTAGTCCCAAGGCTAACTTCCGCAAGATTTCCCCGTCGAGTCTCAGGTTATTTTCGTTTCTCACGAGGGAGATAAAATGACGAGGAACGTCGTATTCGCCTCGGCAGTGCTTCCGGAATCACTCGTCTTGGTAAGCTGGCCCTATTGCATTCTAAAAGCATAGGAAAACGTCTGGTTTGGAAGGCTTCCGTGATACAGGATGAATTTACCTCAAGTACCATACATTTTTTTCGAGTTAGAAACTCATCTTCGACCGTCTGCAGAAACGCAGATTATGAAATTCCGCAGGCAGTGAATCGCAAAGTGTCTGGGAGCGAGTGTGGATACCAAAAACGATTTGGTTTGCCGTTTTGATAATGCTTTTTGTTTCAAAAAAGATAGCACCCCCAAAAGTTTCTCTTTCAATTGGTACTTCCAGTACTGCGTTTTGCTTAAAATATAGATGAGTAAAGATCAGCTGTTGAATGATTATTATGGCGAGACCGAGACTCTCAAAACTCTCGAGAAGCAAACTTATCAGTGACACGCAGCGCTCGAGCGGAGGTTTGAGGAAGTAGGCTGGGCATTCGTTATTATTCCAAGGTCATGGGGAAGCAGATGTGCATGATATTCGCTGTAAATTTGGCCTCCATCTGGTCAGTCTATAGCATTATAAAGTTCACACATTATCACAAATGCAGTTTATTTAATATCCGTGTGAATATGCTGATTTATGAGAGCGAAGTACGCCTTCGTTGTTCACCTATCTTGTCTGTTCACGTACTCGGCTAGACGCTATTCCTTTTTCCAACACGCAACTGACGTGCATCATAGGTACAGGACGCCTCCGCTGACACGGACGATGCCAAGAAGCGCAGCTCTCATGAATCAAAACAAGCATTGACAGTTTTACGGGCGTTGCAACCCATGCTCGACCTTGTTTGTTACTCGACTTGGAAGCGGTGCGAGCTCTGATTCACTGCACGTACCCGACACCCTCGAGGGGTAGTAAAAGTCCAAAGAGCTGAAGCCTCTGCCACAAACTACTTATTAGCATACAAGGGAAGAACCGAGGGCAATCGACGTTCCTCATCGCATTTTGAATATTAAACTATAGACTGCGCTCACGACTACACCGTTATTAGATTTTATCTCCAGCGCCTAGATCATAGTTGAGCGGTATAGTTGGTCAACAAATATAAATTTCGACTCTTTACTTGCTGACACAATCAATTGGAACTGACTTAGGTGAGGTGACTTAGCCAACAAGGTGGATCTGAACTGTCCACTACACTCTAATTAAAACAATCGCCTGACCTCAACGTATTTTTTGGTTATTATTTCAGAATAAATTCACCTGATTTGTATAGACAAAAATCAATTGTTTCCCCTAAACTTTGTCCTCACAAGTTATCATGTAGAGAGATTCCAAGTACAAAGTGTGCATGCGACCAAAGATAAATGTGATCGTGTGCACGTATGGTGATGTTTAGTCAAAATTTGTTTGCCGAACGGCTGAATGGATGCTCTCAAGAAGCTTTAATGAGCTGATATTCTCTACGAACCCCTTCCTTTGTTTCCATAATTTTATGTTGTTGCACTTTCGGTGCGCCATTACTGATTGAAGGACATGAATGAGTGCCAAAATTAGGGTGCACCCGTGCGATCGGTTATTTTGTGTAGTAGATAGCTTCATTGATAATATAACCAGTGGTTAGTACGGTTTTGGTCACTTGAATTGCTCCTCAAATGGAAGAGGCAGCTCCAGGTCAAGAAGGATGAACGTCAGTCGCGGATTTGACTGCATTGGGTGCTGCAGGATGATGTGAAGCGCTGAGTCACCCTCAGATGGCACGAAGTATCCCTGACACCAGAATCCTGGGAGTATGATTAGCCAACACCCGCCAGGGCCAAGGGACACGCAATGAATGCTGACCAGTCTTGAAGATGTCCCTGAGGATGAACGGAGACTACTGAAATACAATTGATTATTTTTGTGGACAAGCCCGAGATTATTTTTGATTTTTTTTTCTTTAAAAGGCAGGAGAACTGAAAATATTGTGAGATCAATCTTAATTGGCCCTGCAGCTGATGGCATCTCGAATTCATCCAGGGCGTTCCCAAGTCAGTTGGGCTATCATGACACAGAGAAGTGGCGATCCTGATACATTATTGGCAAGAGTTTGGGGGATGGCATCTCTCAGCGCGAGAGTGCACCCATATCTCAGCACACACCACTGTATTATGAGTGCCTCATGAGAGTAGTAGGATGTGCCGGTACAAACCAACCTACTCTCGCTCCAGTGCTTTCCCGTATCAGAGAACCCATACAGTAGGACTGTCATCAACATTTTTCCTAGCGAGCCTTGATCCAACTCTTTTTCTTACCAAGACATGTACAACAGCTGCTGAAACTCAGCAGAGCTGGAGAAGAGAACTCCGATGTAGGTACGTATATGGTGAAACCACCTCCAAACATCACTGGGTTAGCAAGTTTCTTGATGCCACCAGGCTTCCTAAAGCACATCAACTTTGTCTTGGTCATGCTGACGTTGAGGTTCTCATTGCAGTACTTCTTCCAATAGTATATTGTATGGAAGTTCGTCCTTCAATCCCTAGTTGTCCCTCACAGGTAGCGTTTTCAATGCTGCTGAACTCTCCAAAGATAGGCCCTGGTTTGAATATCCAACACTTTTGTGGGGTGGTTCTCAGAAGTGACCATAGGTGATATGGTTGGTATCCAGTAAATTAGTACTAGAAATCATCCTAAGTCATCTTTCTTACTATTTTAAAGAACTCTATTGATTTTGATCGTTTGTATGGATTCCTATTCCTTTACCAGGAACCAATTTAGAGCTCATTCAGCGAGTACTCATGTGTTATTCCTTTTTCTGTTGCAGGTATGTGATGGCGTTGAGATCTTCATTCAATATTATTGGTAAGGTAAGGATTCTTGGCCGATAGCTCCAGGTTGGGTTAACAATTCTGATTCTTATCTGTGGTTGTTTGTTCGAGGGAGACTACGCAATGAGGTAACGTACTGCTGCTTTTTTTATGGACAACTCTTATCTGTTGACGGAGATAGTAGTTGTTAAAAAGTGTTCATCACTTCATTTGAAGTCCTTTTCCTGCGCTTCATATGCCCACGCACAGCGTCCCGATCTGGTCTCAACGAGTAGTCTGTGGTACTGCCCATCAATAATAGCTTGTTTGTCACCTCTTCTCTAACAACCCCCCACCCCCCACCACCGAGACAGACTAGTTAATTCCATTTCAGTTGATGCATGGTCGCCTAAGGGACGGTGAAGATGATCCTGAGCCTCATTCGGTGGTCCCTCAGGATTAAATGGGCTTCCGTTGCTTCACGGTTATTATTCACTGCCTCTAGGAAGAGCACACTGCATATTCTCACATCGTAATTAGATGGTGTTTCCAACAAATTTAACACCTTGCACTTTCTGCCGTGGAGATAATCTACGAAAACCGTATAAACTTTCGGGTGTAATGCCGATTTTTCGCTGGCAGTATAATCGATAGCTTGCGAGTGAAATGGAGGATGTCCGAAGGGATGAATTAAGACATCTGTTACACGATAGTCTCTTCTATACACCGAAGAAAAGCGGTGTCAAATTAAGAAGATTAATATTTCCAACGTAAAAGGTCTTCGATGGCCTGTTCGTAATGGTGATGCGAGGGGAGGAGGGGTGAAAATAATTTCTCTGAGTCTAAAAGCCGGTCAATATTTGGTTAGTTCGTCCGAAAGTGCTGAAGGAGAAAGGGAACATCGAAAAGGAGTTCCTTATTTATCGAAGGGCAAAACCTCGCCTCATACCACCTATCAATCAGCTCTTGGATCCACTTCATCCCACTGAGCCAAGACAACCGAGGAGCCTTGCCATTCCCGAGGGCTTCTTCTCAAGGCTTTCCCCGCTTTTATTCCAAACAAATCGATAAACCGGAGGAAAATCTATTCGAGTGCTCTTCTTCTCGAACTGAGGGCACCCGAAGAGGAAAATTGGTCTTCAAGTTAGCTAGACACGTCTATTCTGAAAGTAGAAAATGGTGTTTCATCAACTAGGTTTAATCAAGTAAACTTGGAAGGGTTGAAACTGGCGAAAATTATCTATGGTCTCTGTGATTTGGTTTACGGCGTAGTACAGTGGAAAACACAGTTTTTCTTTGTATATAATTTTGTTCGCATAATTTAATTAAATATTTTACAACCGAATATCAATTAATTATCCATAGTGAAGGTGGTTCCGCTCTGGTTTGCTCTGAGCATGCGCGAACACAATTCCGAAATTTATTCTTTCGCCAATAGTAGATTTGGGCAAGTTTCTCCTCTACGCTCAGGGCTTCTGAACATGGAAATAAATTAATTTTTTGTTTGACTAATTATTGTTTTCCATTTTTATCTCGAAGTGTTTTGAGTTTTTAATTTTCAATAGAACCTGCGTGGGGGTGTTGAAGATCCTCAGAATGATCCGTAGAAGCCCTGGCAGCTCTTTGTTGTCAGCTAAGTGTGGATAAATCTGCACGTATTTCAGTATATCGCAATAATTATAATCGGTTTGAGGCTTTTTCTGAACAGCTAGTGTTTCCAAGAAATTTTGCTAGGATTGGTCTCACTGCGATCGCCTTGTTCTCCTTTTTTGGTTTTTATACGTGAAGTGGGACCTTCAAATAATATTTCGTGGCGTTTTTTGGGAGACAAGAAAATCTGTAGTCTTCGAATCGTTTTAATTAAATCATATCGAAATTACAAGACTTGATTGAAAGGACTTGGGGAAGCAATAAAATATAACGATGGTCGATTCCGGCGGAAGCTAGATTGCTTCAAGAGTATTGATGAAAACTTCAATCTAGAGAGAGGAAGGTTTGGAATCTCGAAGTTGATTATTTCAGAGAGGTTATTTACGGTTTAATAATCACCGCCCCCGCGTTGGAGAAATTCAACCATAATAATAACGATGGAATGTGTGACTGGATGACTATCGCCCGTGCTGGAGGAATTCAACTTGGAAAACCCTCTATCCCTTAGGCCCGTCGTTTTAGTGGAAGTAATTTCCGGAATAACGCGGTTCCCTCTTTAATCAACCTGTTCTGTCAATATGTACATCGCCGGTTATGCGGTCGAAGAGCGTAATTTGGTACTAAACTGCCTCCACTCTTCGCGTCACTAGTGAACGTAATCGTAAATTTCTTTTTTCGACCTCTCTATAATTGAATAGGAGACACTTACGCCTCAAGTCTGACCTCGTAAAAACTGACCTGAGCGTATCAATCATTACTTTTTATGAGCAATCACTTTGATGACTGCTCACATGTGACCGTAACATTTTACAGTTTCCCTTGTTTCCACGAACTCATCTCAAATAACCTTTAGAGCTTAGCATTTGTTCATCCTGATGAGTAGCAGGAAAGGAAGAAATTTCAAAATTGGTCTGTTGTAGAGTAACAAGGTGGATTTTTATGAGAACCTAGCTTATTGATACACAGATGTGCTGGCTGATTTCCTTGTTATTACTTTAAATATTATACAAAATTAAACAAATGATTCCCGGTAAATATTGAAGTATAGTTGAAGGTAAGCGTATTTCTTCCCATTTGACCGCTGTATTGTATTGGGGTGGGGGGTGGTTATTTTTTGAATCCTTGAATTCATGCAAAAAGTCAATCTCTCCGATTCGGCCCAAAAAATTGCTTCTGGGCTTTTCAAGGTGTCTAGATCGATATAAGCATATGTCCGTCGGCCATTCTCATCATGTCTACGCGGATTTTTGTAGTAGAAAATTTTGTAAAAATCTGAAATTTAGGTCAGGGATCCGTATCCAGCTTTAGTTGGTCATCGAAACATTTCAGACCGATCGGACCAAATTTGGGCGGAGTAGGGGTCAAAATGTGTTTTTCGAAAAAATTGATTTTAGAGGTTTTTAGCGATCTTGGCATGTGGGGTATTATTTTCGACTAAATTTTGGACCCTGAACCCCATGAGACGGGTCCCAAAACGATTGGAGCCCACCGGAAGAGGTTATGGTTCAAATTGGGCTATATACCTATTTCGAGATTTCAGGTATTTCTCCAAAGAATCTGCCTTTTCCCTGACAAAACCCTGGTGGTTGTCAGCCTGGTGATAATACACCGTGGCCTCTCGCCACCTGATTTTAACTATTTCAACAACCTCGTTACATTCTTGGGGAAAACATTTTGGCGAGGAGTTGGCGTCCTGCACTTCCTTCGAGGCTCATAATTCAGTGGAAGATATACGACTCACAACTACCGGATGTGATAAACTATTTAAAAGACGTTGTAGGTGCTCGACGGAGCTGGGGGCTTCGTTTAAATTATCCACTACGTGACGCGGTAACTTCTACTCATCCCTTGTACGTTGTGAAATTTCAGTAGCCGGTAATTCTCTTGTTCACTTGTGGATTTTCAACTTTGAGGTCATCCATTTACTCGGCGATTAACCCGATAAACTCTCAACTGTCTAGTGAATCACGAGTCTAAAATACGAGTTTTCGTAGCTCACTGATGCTAATGCCCGGCCATCTGTCTTCGTCCTCCGTCTTAGTACTTTACAATTGTTTTCTCTCCCCTATACAAGTACCAGATTTTCGATAAGCTGAGAAGTTAGGAGATTTCCGACGTGACATTCCCATCAATCGAACAGTATTACGTTTAGAATGATTTGTGGTGTATCATCTGCCACGGAAACTGACTTTACCCTGTTAATTATGAAAATTAACGAAACCTTTGACATTCGAATGACAACCACAAAATCCACATTTTCATTCAATTCTCCAGATAAACTTTGAGAAAAACGATTTTTCACCGAATAACTCAGATACCGGACAAATCGAGTTTGTCAAGTTTCAAAGGCCTCCAACGAAACAAAAAACAAATCCCCACCAGCTTCTACAAGACTTGAAATTGTCTAAAACTTGCCGCCTTTGTGGGGATTAAACAATATCAGGTTGTCCTTCATGATGAGATTACAGGCAGGCAAAAAGGAACCTCAAACCGCTCGTCGGCCTCTTCCAGGACCCTCGAGGTTGAAACAACTTTAGTTAACTAATGCTACGAGAACTTAGTAAGAAGTGGCTTTGCACGATCCCTTTTTTTTGCGGGACCTCATTAAATTATTCATGAGACATGGTCAGTGGTCACGAGGAAAAATAATTATGTGGCTGTTAATTGTTTACATATAAACGTGTTAGTGAGTTAATGTATTAATTGTTAATCGACTCATACAGGGTGTCGCATGAGATGTGCCCCCTCCTAAAATCGTTTAAATGGAAGTGTCACTAACTTTCTTGTTTTAAAAATGAGAATTCCAATTTTTATTGCAAATTTGGGTTCTACCCAAAATTTTATGAAAATTTTAATTCACAACAAAATTGTTTTATTGCGTACAACCACACCGTTTCTGCGAGCGCGCAAAGTTCTGCAACCCCCAAATGATCAAATAATGAATGATAATAAACTCTATAATGTGGCAAATAAATTTTTTTTTTTTTAAATAATGTGATGTTGCTTGTTTCTTTATTTGATAAAATCTTTGCGGAATAATGAGTGAAAAAAACATGTTCCTTAGCGCGTATGTTTTATGTTCAAATTTCAGAAAATTCACGTGCCACTCTTTGATCATCAATATTATTGAAGTAATGGCTCATTTTGTGGTTCCGAAGAGCCCAGATTTATCTTGCGTCAGCAAAGTTTCCTGAAAATTCAACGAGCCCGCGTATCGTTACGTCGTGAAAACATTTTCCTGTCTGGTATACCGATATTCATATATTCCCCATATAACTCGCGTTCCTGAGACAGGTTATCAAATTCCACCTGATAACAACGAACGTCTGGAGATCAGTCAGAGCTGGGATGGCGAAACGCGTTCAAGTTGACGAGACAGTGATTCATTGGTTCGAAGTATAATGATCCTGACGTCAAGAGGGGTTGATCATCAAAGAGGCTTCCTTCCCGTCTCCGATGGCAGGAACACGGGAGCACCTGATCCAGACGTAACTGACACGAGGTTTGAATCCAGATGAGTCTCGTAGGGATGATGTGGTGCTCCAGTTAATATTCTCTTCCGTTCGATCCGCCTTCTCGCTTCTTCAATTTCATACATGTGTGAGCTTCAGTACTCCGGACAGCCGATAGAATGCAGCAATTTATCATGATTTAACCCGTCGATTTAGTGACGTTGCAATACCCGATTCGATCCCATCTTCAAAATCAATATGTATCAAATTAAAATACCCATAATAATTCAAAAAGAATGAAAGAAAAGTATCAATACTACGAGTATTAGATCATTTTATACCAACCTACTTTTTCTTTTCTTTAAACTTGATATAATCCAAAAAAAATATATAACAATTGTCGCCAAAAAAAGACCTCCTTTTTTTTTTTTTTTTTTTTTTTTTTTTTTTTTTTTTTTTTTTTTTTTTTTTTTTTTTTTTTTTTTTTTTTTTTTTAAATATAAAAAATCCATTTTTCAAAGGACACATTTTGACCCCCAACCTTCCAATTTGGTCCGATCGGGCTAAAAAGAGCCAAAAACCGGGTCTCCAAAATTTCAGAAAATTTTCTACTACCAAAATCAGCGTTGGCGGCGTTCGGTGGTCGGACATTTGCTTATTTTTATCCAGACACCTTCTTATTTTTTCCCAATTATCGATAAAATAGATAGGCTAGTATCGATACAAACACAGGAAATATTGGATGAAAATATTTTTATCTTTAAATATCGGATGTATCGCGACACCACTACGTCGACTCCCAAACGCAACTACATGGTCTCTTCCTTTATTTCCTTGTTCACTTTCTGTCTCATAATTTTATGACATAGGCCATCCACTAGTGCCTGTGGAATTTCGTTTCATAGTGTGACCGCCAGGCGTGTTCATTTTTGATCACCATCACCCTTGTTGATCCTCTGCTTTGCAGAGAGAGGTTATCTAAAACCTCTCAACCTGCCCAATGGTCATTCCTTAGGTGGATTGCCGCCTTGAAGGAAACCACCCCAGGTTTCCTTGCTAATCACGAATTTGACCGAGCTCAGTTTGAAGGAAAATACTGAATTCAAGGCATGCACTTTCTGACAAAAATGGGTTTTTGTGTCGCTCATGTTACATTCAATCGAAGGCTTGGAAACAGCAACTGAATAGCTGAGGAGACTATTTCATTGATTAGAGCTTCGGTCGGGTGGATGTTTGTAGGACTAACTGCACTAGATCCATTGTCTTTATCATCTCTATTTCGCCGTGTCAACCCTCATTCCACTATACAACACGTCCGAAAGCATTAAGCTCTGTGGATATGTCCAGCCCCTTTTGTGAAATGAGCCTTTTTCTAGAAACGATTTGTGATCCGCCTCTATAAAGTGCCTGTTTACTGTCTAGGCTTATTGAATGAAGACGAAATGGAATAAAATTGATTGAATAAAAGAAATATAGCAGCTCCAGCTACTTTATAAAAAGGCTAAAAAATTCAGGCTGATTGTCATTTCAACGTGTTTATTACAAAAATGCGGCATATCGCAAAAAGCCTAGGTTTTTAATAATAAAAGGCGCATTTTACAAAAGAGCTGCGACAGACACTGTCACGACACGTGCCGAGAAATCTTCCGGTTGAACGATAATTTCCGGCCTCACAAGCTCGATACGAGTCGAAAGGCTTTTATTTCCGCAGATGCGATAAAAAAACGTTCGATCGATACGATACCGTACTTCACTCCGCAATGAGTTGGACGAAGAAAATGACCGAAGTAAGGTCCCGTGACGAAACTTGGATCCTTTTATGGGTTCAAAGTACTTTATGAACGTCGGGAAATAAGCTGGGCACCTTCTCGGCCGCTAGTGAAATGGTTATTTCTTTTCTTGAGGCCACTTTTTGTCCGGCCGATTTTACTTTCAGATCTTCAAAAATAAAACGATTGTTGCAGGGAAATATTCACAATAATAATATGTCGTCGTTTTTTCTCACACAAATACCGACTAAACGGATGGCACTTCCTCTCGTGGGAGGGTTGTAAAAAGGCAGCCCACTTTCATTTGAGAAAAACGTGTGTGCCTGGAGGGCAAACATAACCTCGGGAGATATAGTGCAGAGAGATACAGCACACAAGTCGACCCTCCCCCGATACCGTTCTAACCCCGTGACGACCGAGCTGACGGCAGCGTTTCCATATCGCCAACCCCAACTCTAGAAGCCTTAATATCTCTTGCAGCGTGTCCCATTTATCACTCGGAGAATCGTGTAGGAGCTACGCGTAATTTCGTTGTCACATAATGTAGATACTGACCGGACAGCGGCAATATTGTCACGTAACCAATTTAAACAAAATCAATTCAGTGTGTAATAACACGCCGAATTTCGTCCTTTTACAGCGCATTTATACATTCGGTTATTCCGCTTTATGTATCAAAAATGTTTTTGATGGAAAAATGAATCGAAATTTCGTCGAGTTCAACAGGCCGTAAAGTGTCTCCAATCGCATGTTATCATTATCACTCACGGTTATGTGAAAAAGACAAACCCGATACAAAAGCGATAATGGAAATAATGTGTAAAGGTTTTTACCAGAATGTTCTTCAAGTCCTTTCCATGCTCAGTCACTCAAATCGTAGCACAACTACCTCGTCGCATTAAATTTATTCAGTAATTTAGAAAAAAAAATTAACTTGGAGAGATGGAATTTTGGAATTTTTTTCAACTTAATTCGTTCAAATGACTGTCGGGATAAAAGGTCTTTTGAAAATATTTTATTTTTATTGCGCTAAAGTAAATTATAAATTTTATGGAGGCGACTTCACTAAGCCTCCTACCAATTCATTTTCGACTAAATTTTGGAATTGAATCGATTGGAAGGAGTCTCTATGCTCCTGGTCCGAGGAATAACAACCCCTGTGGAAGAATTTGCAGCGTTTTCTAGATCGTGCTATAAAAAGCGAATATTTTTTTGGCTAATATATCTTGGTCCAGATTGCAGTCAATCCCTCTAAACAAGTATTCAAGTTAACTAATGTTCCTTTCTATCTCATCTATTTGTAATCATATAAATTATCTATATAAAAAATAATAATAAATAAAATATAATAAAAACCATGTACGCAAGCCCTATCCCAAACCGCTCAGAGCTTGGGCTTGCTCTTTGGCTCGGGGTGTAATCCATACGCATTTAATTTGTGATGGAATAAATCTCATTCAACATTTTCAATCATGTGTGGTCGTTTTGGAGACTAAAATTATTCAGGAGTCTTGCCTCTTCCGATGAAATGAAGTGACCATAGGGGAGGAGAAGTTCATCGTACTCTTGCAAGCAAAAGAAAGCACTCGTTCTTCTCGGCCTCTCTCGTAATTTCCTTGAATTCTTCATCGTGTTGCTGTCAGAATTTCGTGATTGCAATGCTATATGAACCTCTTAACGATAATTGAGCTATTAGATTATATATTTGCGAATCCCTCGGTTGTAGATATTTTCAATTCTTTGGGAGTTTTGAAGATTGTTGATTATTCAAGTAAGGAAAATGGAAATCGAACCTACTCACTATCATTGATTTCGTTGAATCATTGAGTACAGAATAAAGCGACGTTATGGCGAAGAATTTTTGAGGTAGAGAAGGATTCTGTTGGATGTCAAACTCTCGCCATACCGGCATACTCATCAGGAGAGGGTGTACCCGGAATGCACTGCCAATGAACGGAACGAAGGTATCATGAACGCCCCTCGTGTCGATTCAAGGCTGAAACATGGTGGGAATGACCATCGAAGTAGTCGAATACTTCGACGTTCGAAATAACGGGGAGAGTTAGAAGCGAGTTTCAAATAGCTCGTGATGGCGGTAAAATGGCCAGGATGGTCGGTTTCAGAACCTTTCGACTGTTCGTGGTCGGCTCGCATGCATGACATTTTCGTGATACGAATTCATGTAAACCGTTTTTGAAATCACTGAGCTCAATCGTCTTTATCGCCCACAAAATTTTCAAATCCATATTAAGGGGTTCACGTCTCTGTTATGGTTTCTTAGTGGTGATCTTACTACGACGTTTTTGACATGAGGTTCACAATAAGTCATTCAATGAATTATAGAAATGAATTTTTTATTCTGTCTATGATTCCCTAAATGTGTTCTTCATGTCATAGAAATGAAATTCGAAAAAGCGTTCTCTTTTTCAATGGTTTGTCATTCAAAATGCCCACTATTCCATATTTTTGACGCGGAATGTCCTAGATTGCAATTGTATGTGATACCCCGCATTATGCGTTCAGGTATCCAAATTCTCGAAAATCGATTATTCCTTCACTCTACTAGCGTTTCATGTGTTGATCTTGCTGGAAATTATCGTTTAGTCGAGGTGGGATGAATTCAAGTTTATATTGACCGAAACGTTACGTCGTCCAATTTGCATTTTGGACGGATGGGCCAAACTGGTGAATGTGGTCCGTAACCGACGAGAGTCAACAATATATTCCGTCTACTTTCTATCTTCATCGTCTGTTGTTATACATTTTGAACGTTACCGTCTCTATGTAAATATGTACAGTCAGTATTCCTACAGTAGCCTGTCTATCATGATAAATGTTGTACTAAAGGGTGCGGCTAACAATTATTATTATTTTTTAATATATTTCATTTTTAATTTCATTGTACGTTGCTACTCCCTTCTTCAAGTGCTAGTCCCATCGTTTTATTATTTTGTGAACTTTGAATCTGAATTTTGAGAGATTTGTGGTGGAGTGAGGCATATTTTCCTTGAGGAAGACTTCCACCATTTGTGTCCTACCACCAAACATCGACTGGTTTTAATTGATTATTGCGAAAAAGGTAACCTTGATACAATTTTTGGAGCATTTTAATGGCTACGAAAACTCTCTACCACAAGAAATTTAAACGTATTGACGTCTCTGCTGAGCTGGAATAGTCCCAAACGTTCGAACGCAGTGTTCGTGGGCCCTCGTTGGATTAACTACCTTCCTATTACTTGGAAGAACAAGGGGGGCTCGTTGAGCGGCGGAGCGCTTGGGCGGCGGCTCCGGACCTACGTGACCCGAGGGCGTTGCGGGTTTGGCCTACCGCAGCACTTCCGCCCATCCTCGTCGTCCTCTCCCGCTTTGGGTTAGTTGGATAGGTTGGATCGGTTGGATGTGTGGTCCAAAGGGGAACAGAACCCGGAGGGCTGGAGCCTTCCAGATAACACTAATAAGCGCAGCGGTATGGGAGCTGGGCGTGGTTGGATTCACTTGCGGTTCGTTCCTCTTCGGGCTTTTCTTATCTCTTCCGTCGAAAACGTTCTCTTTTGTTCACACCCTGAATCCTCCATTTACACATTCCTCGTCACTGGGCAGCGAAGGGAAGTTCCAACAGGCTGCCAAGGAAGACATGTTAAAGGCAAAAGAGATAATGGGGGAAGGACGTCATCATTGTCCTCACAAATGACGAGGTTCAAGATTGTCGGAAATCGCCTACTTTAAAGTATTATGATTGCTCAATTAAAAATTACAAGTTGATCGGACAAAACCCCAATAATGAAGAATGTGCGAAAGCACTCAAAAAGAATTAGAGAGAAAGGGCAAAATGGTTTTGAAGATTGGGGAGCAATGCAAGGTACGTTGAGGACAAACTATGCGAAATAGGATGGGCGTCCGATCGGCCAGGGAAGAGTCCATGATGGAAGAGGGGAGTTGAGGATCTGGTAGATCAACACAAAGAAGGGGGAATGTTGTTAATGTGCTAAATTGTCGTTAAATGGCTGAAAAAGTCCTTCCGTAGATTAGTGCAAGTCGTTCAGGAGAAACAGGATAATCTTGCCAATGTGAGATTTGAGAAGGCAATCAGAAAGATTTTATAAAAAATCTCGAAATCGTCCGCATAAATGATAATAGCACATTGAGCTCGTAGGTTATGCTGTTCATTGTTGAGATATGAAGAAGTAAGCCCAAGCTGCGAGCCCTGGGGAACTCCAAGGTGGAGCGAAAAGGCACATATAGCACCGCCATACTGGAAAAGCGGCTGGAGAAGTAGCTACATATTCATGAAATACAGGCTACAAAGACAGCAATGCGGAGAAAACTGTTGTGTGGGACCTTAGCAAATGCCTTTGAACACCATGAAATTCCCTCATCGGTTCCTTCTTCCACAGTATCACGCAAATAACCATCCCTTAAGACAGTCAGGATTCAGCTATGAACTAAATCTATAGATACGGAGGAGGCTGTTGAGCCATGGTGGGCTGAAAATTATCATGTCCGTCCGCCGTTTTTGGTAGTAGAGAATTTTCTAAAAAATCTCTAGTTTGACGTTGAAACTTTTCAGCCCGATCGAACCAAATTTAGGCGAGGAGGGGGTGTTAAAATGTGTTTTTCAAAAAATGGGATTTTAGAGATTTTGCGATCTAGGCGTGTTGGGCATCATTTTCCACTAAATGTTGGACGCTAAATCGATTGGAATGATCCGGACACTCCATACTCACTGTTTTCCCCATTTTCATCATACTTCTGGTCCAAGAAAAACCACACTCTGTGAGAGAATTGGCACGTTCTCTCTCTGTGATAACATCCGCGACCTGGACATTCGCTATTTCATCGTTATTTCCCAAGTAATGATTACCAATCATGATGGTGGTTCTCTCAGTGATGACGCCTTTACCGGGTCTTTCATCGCCGACCCTCTCCAAAGTTGATGCGATAATTACGTTCAACTCCCCTTAATCCGTTTCTCCCTTCACAACTTGAGGTCTTGTCGTAAAGTTGATCGAAAAGGGCCAGTAGGGACTTGGGAGTTGAGATCTCTTGTTCAACTTCCCGCTCTTGGGAATTGAGTTGACAACGACCGAACTCTTCAACCTCTTCCATGTCCAGGAGTATAAATCTTTAGTTTTGCATAATTTTACACGGGAATCTTGAGAATTTTCAGCTGCAATGATCCGGTATGGGTCAAAAATTCGCTCGACTGAACTATGACAGAAAGTAAGTTCCGATGAAATTGAAATTAATTTCTGCATCGCATCTCACATGTTATCCCCGGTGAATGTTCCGTGACAAATTACAGGGCTCGAATGTATTCTGACGGAGAAAAGGGAATACTATGAGCCGCACGATGAATTAGTTCTACGTGAGATCCCCGGAGAAAATAGACTAGCAAGTAGTAATTACGAGACGCTGCGTATAAATCATCACTGCCTCAACTACCGTTTTGCATCATCTCGAAAGTACGGGAAGATGGGCGATTACGTTCATGAATCAACTCAGAAAACGTCTAGTAGCCGTAATTAGACTGTTTGTACGCGATTTATCATTGCTGATGTAGTTGGGCGGATGAAAAATATCATTCGGATGCTCGGACAATGTCTACCATCGTGATGCTCAATCTATTGCCGGATACGTATTCAAATATCGTAGTTTTCGTTTAAATAGGGTAACTCTCTCCGTGCAGATCATCTTTTATGTACAAAATAACATTAAATCCATCCCTTATTACTGAAGAAAGGCAATTTTTGTGCTATTCATTCAGTGACTCCTGAAATGTGACAACAGGCGCCCAAAGGAAGTAAAAGCAAATGGGGTAAATCAAGGGGTGGCTTGTGCTGAGAATGAGTTCATTACAAGGGTATTATTCCGCACTTGTTGTTTATAAACAGCAAGGAAATTGAGCATCCATGCTCGTAGGAATATAATCTTGTCAAAGCACAATTTTATCCCGATTTATGACGTCTCAGAAAGATATTTAAGGCTTCATTTGAAGGGGTGTCTGAGGCGTACAAATTATAATGAATTTCAATGACTCCTTTTCTCCGAAACTACTGAATGAATTTGAACACGTAGTTATTTCTTTTTGCACATCTACGTGTTGAAAATAACCCCCACATTCGCGTTTTGTAGATGTAACGATTCATCGATTTTCAATTCGAAGTTAGTGTAAAGCCTGGCGGGAATTTTGGAAATGTTCACATTAGACGGTCACAATAACATTAAAAAGCTAAATTTTGGAGGGGAAAAAAAGTTTGGTTCTTTGTACATTAATTGGAAACAGAAAAAAGTTGGAATATCTAATTTACTCCTTGTGAGAAGGAGCATAAACAGTAAAAAAAAATCGACATTTCAGAAAAGCGATGTTTTGAAAGTCCGTAAAAACTATTCTAGGGGTTGTAGAAAATCATTATATCAATCGATTCAAAATTAGTATTAATTATCAAAACCCAATTTTTGAAAAAAGAGACACCTGTTAGAGTAAACTCATTCAAATTTGTCACGTTATTTCTCTTCTCCCTACCGTCACTTCCTGAAAAAGAAAATGGCCGGGATTTGTTCGCGTCGGTACAAAAGAGTGCTGCGGAAATTACCTTCACCTGTTATATTAAACAAATTAGGCGCCTCGTGCCGCTTTCACCTCTTCACAATCCATTAAACGTTCATACGCTCGCCAATTACCGTAATAGTTTACGTGACAGGCTCGAAAATGGACGTTAGGGGATTCCTAGAATCTCGACGTTGGCCTTATATCACTTTAGAAGGTTTTACTTTATTTTGTCGCCTGAAAGGAGCTATTAAGGGGTTCGATGGTGTATGTTTCGAAGGGGAAAGAGGAGGTTTTTTTTTAACGTTTTGACACCAGGTGGCGTTGTCTCCCCTTCAGGTACAAGAACAGTAAATGACCTTGAAGATCAAATAATGGTCATCTTGATTTTCCTGTTTGTGATGTAATAACGAGATGTATTCTCTTGTTGGTTATCTGCTGTTAAGAGAATTAAGATTTTTTTTGTATTATAAATTAATTTTATGTTATATTTCACAATGTTTGATTATTCAATGGAGTACAATTATTGGGAAAAGAGTGAGTGTGGAGTGTCAATATTAAGTGGAATGATACCCCACACGCCTAAATTTCCGAAAATATCGGAAATCCACTTTGGAAATAGGTAGGTAGGAACCCATTTTGACCCATAGCCACCTCCGATAAGCGCCAATCGGTCTCGAACTCATCTCAATGGATTCAATGTCCAGAGTTTAGTTGGAAATTAATACCCACACGCCTAAATCGCAAAAAAAAAAAAAATAAATAAATAAAAAAAATCAGTTTTACACCTACTCTTTTTGAATTCGACCCGACCGAAATTGCAATTTTTCAGAAAATTTCTTTCCACGGTCTTCAGTCGGTGGACTGCTTTCAGATCCAAATATCATAAAACCCGCATTTTCTCACTTCCTCCCCCTCTTTTTTTTTAAATCTGTTAATCTGAAAGTCCGGTCAGGGATACATTTCCCGCTTTACTTGGCCGTTGGATTGTATCACCCTGAGTGGCTCTAAATTGGGGGGTGATAATGATAATGATAATTTTGATACTCGATTTTCCGACATTTTCAGGAACTAGGCGTATGGGGTATCATTTTCCAGTAAATTTTGGACGCTGAATCCATTGAAATGAGTCCATGGACACTCCACACTCACTGTTTTTCCCATACTTGCTCGAGGGAATACTTACCTATTGTGAATGAATTAGCATCGTTATTTGTTCTTGGTAGGAAAACGATTTCTATGGAATATTCCTAAGATACATGGGTACAAGACATTGGTTTTGGAGATTATGATACAGCTTAAGAGACCGCTGTTCTCGAGAGCCATTGGAGATGTTCGCGACGGGTTTCCTCATCTTCAGACATCCGTTATCTCGGCGAACTCGCTCTTCCGTATTGGTGGTCACGCAGAATGTAATCATCGACGCCGGATATATCCCTACATGAACCTCCTCTACGCTAATGGTTCGCGAATTAGCTACGTCAAGTGGCAACTCCGCAGAGAAGTGCAGAATACTCGTTGCCTCCAAGTGTCAGAGTTTCCACGTTTTAACAGATATTCCGTTGAGACCGCACCTCTCGCGAATGAAACTTCCCCAATAACCGCCCCTGAGTTTTCCTGCCGAGTTGGGTCAAACGAGGCAACTGATATGGTGGGTCAAGTGAAGAGAGACCAAAAAAAAAGGAAGGAAAAAAAAATACAGGGTTTTCGTTCGACGGAAATGGACGATGTGGGGGGCGATAACGATTAACTTTTTGTCGTGTTCCCCTCCACAACGAACTAATTAAACTTTTTTTCTGTTTCCACACTGAAATAGACAACTTTGCGCTTATAAACTCAACATAAACTTGAATATTGAAACGGCGTACAATTTTATCCTCTGCGGAACTGTCTTACTCGTCATCTTTCCCCAAACTGGCACTGGCGGCTTGTGGGGACAGGAACTCATTTCAAACTAAGTTCGTCGCTATTATCAATCTCGTTTCGTTCGTCTCGGCAACTTTGACACCTGGCTTTCGTCGATGGTAAAAGTTAATCACAATTCACGTGGAAAACGGAGGGTGTGACGGGACGTGGTCGATAATGAAGACTTATGTTGTTGTTGTTGTCCTACCGCAAGTGCTGAAAACGGATATTTTTAGCCTATGAAATGAGGTCTAATTTCCCTCTTCTTGATCATTGCATTACCGCATGTTCGTACTACGAATTTTCGTCTGTTTAACCTAGCCTTCTATATTTTGCTAGGAAATTCGTGGTAATCCTAGGTTGAGAATAATCGCTAGTAAACAGACCAATGTATTATTTCATTGCATTAACTGTTGATATTCTTTGTTTCAGGTATGCCCTCAGCTCAGCCTATAATTCATTTTGACGTTGTGAGTATCAAGTTAATGCTCTTTTTCATGAGCAAATCATTTATATATTCTGTATAAATAAGTAGGTTGTAATAAATGAGCAAATGTCCGTCCGCCATTTACCAAATCTCTTCTAAAAATCTGAAATTTTGGTCATTTTTGAGGAACAAATTTGAGGGGTTCAGGGTCAAAATGGATTTTCGATATTTTTGGCAATCTAGGCATGTCATTTTCCACTAAATGTTGAACCTTGAATCCAATTGGATGGGTTCCAGAACGATTGGTGCCCACCGGAAGAGATTATAGGTCAAAATTGGTATCAATCTACCTATTTGAAGTGGTTTTCGAGATTTCTAAATTTTGGACGCTGAATCAAGTGATGCTCCATGCTGCAGTGATGAGGAATGAGGAATGAGTCGGTAGGGAAAATTCATGAGTTTTGAGTAGTTGCTGAATAGCCGATTCCTTGCTTTAATAAACTAGACTTTTTAAAAAACTTTGTGCGTGCTCCAGTGCCTGATTTTGATACCGCACGTACACAATATTTCTAAAGAACAACAATATTGTAAAGGGTACTACCATATGCACTACCCAAAACTGGTGAAGCTTATAGTGACAACAATGGTATTAGTGCTCAGTAAATCTGCATATGTACGTTACTGATGATTTTTGTAGTCGACAGACTACGATAAGCGAGGCAAAAAGAGTAAAATGTAACAAAAAATCGTCACGGTGGAAACTGCGCATGCGTCAAAATCCAGCGAAATCAGACTAAAAGTTTGTTGAATGTAACAAAAAATCGTCACGGTGGAAACTGCGCATGCGTCAAAATCCAGCAAAATCAGACTAAAAGTTTGTTGAATGTAACAAAAATCGTCACGGCCGAAACTGCGCATGCGCCAAAGCAATATTACTTCTCAATAACTAAATACCATTGTCATTGTCGCTGTCGTTGTGAATTCATAAATCGAATCGAAAACAAAATTGTTTTAACAAGTGTAGAGCGGTTGCGATTATATCGTGCTCGCAAAAAGAAACCTCAAGAAAAAGTGCTGAAAAAAACTGTAGCTGAAAGAGTGAAAATTCATCGATTAAAGAGAAAGATTGCTAAAAATAGCGATGATTGTGTTATTCAAGAGTCTTGGGCAAGTAAGATGTTTAAAAGCAAAATGGAGGATATCGATTAGGAAACATGTGAAATATGCGATCGATTCTGGTGGTCTACAGATATTCGATCTACTAGCCTAGCATGCCTATTATCTTGACATTCCAAATTTTTCATTCCCAAACTATTAGAACTATTGGTGAATAAGTTTCCTTACAATAGTGTGTATAATGTTGAAATGTTGCATTCTTATACATGCAATATCTGAATGTTGGAAATTGTCTGTCGACTATACTATGTCTCTCGCGCGGAGTGCGAGGTCTTAAAATTTTTTTCTTCAGAAAGGAAAATACGTAGATATCTTTTCTTCGTCTGCCCTGGAGAGAAGAGAAGTAATGTGTTAATCTCATTTCAGTAAATTGTTACTAATCAAGCCTATGTACCTCACTTGGTTCGAGCGGCTAAAAGCGGGACATTTCCCACATGTTCGCCCACACGGTCTCAAACGAGTTGTGAGACTCCACCTGTTCCCCACAATGAATCCACCTTTTAAAAAAAATTAATCGAACAGAAAAACACTCGCCAAATTACTCTAATAGTACTTGTGACATCCTCGAGCGGAGTGGATGTAGTTCGAGCCAACATTAGTCAACGAGGAGTCAGGTGAACGTGCCATTTCCTTTTCTCGTCAGTGTTCATCTGTCACACTGAAATTCTCGCTCGAAGTTTACAGAGGACGATGCATTTTGCCACCGTCTTACCTCCTAAATTCTTCGTTGATTAATATTTGGTGGCGACAGATGTATAATGTTTTTACTCTTTCATTTCCCACGTTCCTTCGAGAATTCGTAAGTTGGAATGAGAACCACGACACAGTCTCCACTCACGAAATGAAAAACTAATTGAAGAGTTATTTACGGATACGCTGACGTTGATCGTTTGGTTACAGGGCTCGAGTATGTCGGGGAACGAATTTAAAGAAAAACAAAGATAAAATAACGTTCTTGCCGAGTTGTTTTAACGATTTTCATGCAGTGCCTTGTTTAATTTGAGTTAAGTTCCTGCATAAAGCGTTAGAGTTTGGGAAAACGACCGAAATTAATTATCCCAACGCAGAGCAGCGCTCACTGAAGCACCTGTTTTTAAGCAGTTCCGCATCCCACTTTTCCCTCGCTCAAACCAGTTCTCGCTTCTATAAATAACAAGAATGTTCGTGATATTTATTTTGTGGAGAATTTTTTATAGAATAAGTCTAAAATGGGGAAGAGTTGTGAACTCATTGAGGGAAGTCTGATACATTTTATTCTTTCTCTCTCTCACATTGGTATACCGTTTAACGACCTTTACGTACATTTGCGTCATAATGCGGCCCATCCGAATTATTTCAGATGATTCTATGTTACTTCAAGGGGGAGATTGCAAATATTACTAGAAATTAAAGCAAGAAGGAAACTCAGAAAGGGCTTTCGGCCGATAGTAGATTTATTACGACGTAGTTTTATTGTGAATCAGAGAACTATAATTGAAATTTTTTTTTTTTTTTTTTTTTTTTTTTTTTTTTTTCAACTCAGGGACAACCTGATGATCAAAGGCTTTACGAGTCGAACCAGGATTGTACAAAGAATCGGACCAGTTTTTTAAAGAAATGCCTCAAGAATAGTTTGTAGCTGTGGCCTCAATCGACTAAGATACCCTTCCCAAGCGTATAGAGAGGTAGTTTTAGAAATAAATTCTACAAATTAATAAGTGTCCACAAATTAATGCGTCCCAAGCCTAAATCGAAAAACCATTAACAAACATGTTTCATGCCCATTGGGTGAAGTACTCAGTGTACAAGGGAATCTATGAAGAATTGATTTATGTTAATTCAGAGTCCGTAATGTAGTGATAAATGATACCCCACTAGCCTAGGTAATTGAAAATCTCGAAAAACCCGTTTTTCCCCCGTTTTCGACGATCGAACTAAAATGTTTCGATGGTCAACTAAAAGCCAGATCTCGCTGAACATTTTCTGAAAATTATCTACAGCTAAAAACGGCGAAAAGACATTTCGTTTTTGATATCTAGACATCTTGAAACACAAAAAGTATGTTTGGATCGAACTTTTACATGGAAAAAGTTGGTTCATTATTCATGAAAAATAAACCAGAAAACTAAATTAGTTAGTAAAACTTAAATTTTGGCATTTTGTCGCATTTTTCACCTGCAAATATGAACAGATCGCCACCAATTGGCCGATGAGGCGAGTTGCAATCCGATTAAACGCAGTGGTTGATCCTCCAATAATATGCCCGTAGCTGTTCTATAGTGAGGCATAGTTTACCTACGATAACACGAAAAGGTCACAAAATGTGGATTTCACGGTTCTCGCCTGCAGCTATAGTCGCGGTTGACGGAATATAAGAAGTGGAAGTGTGGTTGAATCGATTATTGGGGGATGGCTCTGCTGGGCGGTTTAGATTAGGTTCAAGATGATTGGTCGCATACCGTAGATTCGCTATGGCAGAGCCTCAACCGGTCATCTCGAACACTTCCTTCGTCGAACAACGTGGATAGAAAACTCGGACTTCCCCGAGGAGCCTACACCTCATTAATTTACGTCTACCTGACTAACTATTCACAGTGGAATGAGATGAGATGCCGCTAAACCTTTCACACTATAGCGGTTTTAGTGCGTCTCACCTCAGAAGAGTTCACCCGATTTGACATAAGCACCGAGTTCACGTCTCATCCCACGCTTCTACGGCGAACTAACGGCACGCCATCACCTCCGTGCTGACCCAGTTCAGGTCGAGAATGGCTATCCCTATCCCTCGAGTGGTCTCGGTATCATCGCGAAAGAAAAAGAAACAGGGCCGCACGTTGCCACGTATTCCTGAACCACTAAAACAAGATGAAATGTCTGGAGACAACTGCACCATTAGTTCGCCAAGCCCCGCTAGACCTCAGCGCAGTCGTGATAAGGCCCTGTTATCACTGTTAGCCCTTACAAGAGTAACTATCATGTTTAACGTCATTTTTCAGCTCTTGGCCTTCCAATCATAGTCAAAATTAGTTATTCAAGTTGTCTCGCATTTTTTTTTCTACCTTGACGCTTGTTTTTTTGTGAATTTTGAACATTGTTTTTCCTCATTCTGCAATTGTTTTTTCGTTCGGAGTTTTAATTTTTTAGCCAAATTCTCTTTACCCCGAATTCTGGGCTATTCGAGCTGGATAACGAACTCCTCTTTCTCGCTGAGACGGATTTTTCTGCGTAAAAGCATGATTATAATCGTGTTGGTTGGTACTTTTAAGCTACCCCACATACAAATGTACATATTAGGAACCAATAAAAAGGATTTACGGAGTGCAATCGTTGTTAGGATAGTATTGTGCGGAGTTTACTAGAGCCATTTAGTTATAGGTAGCCCAATCATATCTAGCGCAGCATCGTTTTTATCGAAATTTTACGCTGAATTGATTTTTAGCTCTCGTTTATTTCATAGGTGACTGGTGTTGAATTACAGTAGAACAAAACGCTTTAAAAGTAAGTTCCTACCTACAAGAGCTGCTAGGAGAGACACTGCTATAACAGTGAAGACAGGGCCGCCATCATGGATGGAATACGACTGCCCTGAGGCCTGGCGGGACTAAGCGAACTAATAGTGCAGTTGTCCCCAGACGTTTGTAAATAATGCGCAGAATTGTGATTTATTTGGGTGAATGAAATGATAATGAATTCACCAATTGAATACAACGAGTATTTTTCTCAGGT
>CM034000.1:30977661-30995286 GCA_019603395.1 Cyrtorhinus lividipennis
TGTTTGATCTAGTCACCTTGAAACGCCCAGAAAAAAAGTTTGGGCCGAATCGGAGAGTTTGCATGAAAACATAGGTTGATTATTCAAGGAGTTACCAACCATAAGACAGGTATCGCCTTTGTAGTTTGCCTCAAAACTCTCGCGTATCTAACTAAAACTACCCATTTTGACCCATAACCTCATCCAGAAGGCGCCAATCGTTCCAGGACCCATTTCATTGGATTCACCGACGAAAAGTTAGTGGAAAATGATACCCCACACGCCCTAAATACCAGAAACCTACCAGAGATAAGTACCAGAAATCTCGGAATTTATATTTTGTACTCAGAATTTCCAATGAGACCTATTCCCTGCAAAAAGTCAGTTAAATTCACAACCTAATAACCCTCATCAAGGGACATAGGCTGTTTGTGGACTAATAATAGGACACTCATGAGAAGCATAACAACCACTAGGCATCCACGCATGGGCTCCTTCAAATCCCTCTGATTGTCTGCTACCATCTACCATCCCTCTTAAATTTGTATTTATTTTGAATTTAAACTCATAGTTCCAGATTATACATATTTCATTTCGTATATTTATCAATTTAAATCACACTTTGCCTTCAACAAAGCAAAATCGTGTAATAAGTCAGTCAGACAACCCTTAAGGAGCCCCTGCACGATCAGTTTTACTGACAGTCTGGTCCCTCCGAGATTGACGCGAACTGATCGTCTAGAGCCGTGAGTGATGTGGAGCCAGTGCTGGGAGGTGATTGAAAGAAACCTCGAATTTCGAATTGAGTGAAGCGCCACCCCGTGCTACACGATCAGTTTTACTGACAGTCTGGTCCCACAGTTTTACTGACAGCACGCGGTGGCGCTTCACTCAATCTGTCAATGTTCAGTTGTAGTCGAGTTTCACTCGCGCTTCACTCAATCCGTGCTGTCGTATTGAGTTTGTTCGCCGCTTTTTGCATCAAGGGCATTGCTTTTTTTTCAGTATGCCATCGAAAAGTGACCCGAACTGACTCAATCACCCCTCTAGACGATCAGTTTGCCGCTTCAGTCAGTATAAAATTTAAGGTTTCTTTCAATCACCTCCCAGCACTGACTCAACCATCACTCACGCCTCTAGACGATCAGTTTGCTCCTTCACTCACCTCGCGTCAATCTCGGAGTGACCAGACTGTCAGTAAAACTGATCTTATAGGGACTACTTTAGAAGTGTACGTCCAAGAAATGAACTATAAAGGAGCCCCTACACGATCAGTTTTACTGACAGTCTGGTCACTCCGAGATTGACGCGAGGTGAGTGAAGGAGCAAACTGATCGTCTGGAGGCGTGATTGAGTCAGTTCGGGTCACTTTTCGAAGGCATACTGAAAACAAAGCAATGGCCTTGATGCAAAAAGCGGCGAGCAAGCTCAATACGACAGCACGGAAACTCGACAAATGAACACTGACAGATTGAGTGAAGTGCCGCCGCGTGCTGTCAGTAAAACTGATCGTGTAGCACGCGGTGGCGCTTCACTCAATTCGAAATTCGAGGTTTCTTTCAATCACCTCCCAGCACTGGCTCCACCATCACTCACGGCTCTAGACGATCAGTTCGCGTCAATCTCGGAGGGACCAGACTGTCAGTAAAACTGATCGTGTAGGGGCTCCTTTATAGTTCATTTCTTGGACGTACACTTCTAAAGTAGTCCCCTATAAGATCAGTTTTACTGACAGTCTGGTCACTCACTAGCACGCGGTGGCGCTTCACTCAATTCGAAATTCGAGGTTTCTTTCAATATCCTCCCAGCACTGACTCAACCATCACTCACGCCTCTAGACGATCAGTTTTCTCCTCAATCTCCTTGATCAATATGCTCCTTCACTCACCTCGCGTCAATTTCGGAGGGACCAGACTGTCAGTAAAACTGATTGTGGGGCTACTTCAAAAGTGTACGTCCGAAAAAATGAACTGTAAGGACTTATCAGAACCGTACCCGCCTCCAAAGCCGCCCCTGTAAGACATGGAGGAGTACGGCATGCCGTAAGGGGAGTCAAACATATGGTCCCCGCCGTACGGATTGGAGAACAGTCCAGCCGAGGATGAATAGGTGTCGTGGCGGCGCGGGGGAAGAGGAGGCGGAGCACCGCCGGAGCCGCCTGCTCCCATCGGGGACGTCCTCACGGCGAACTGCCCTCATCTCTGTAACGCATACGATAATCACAATATTGAATCAGTATCAAATTGATTGAACGCTTATCAATTCAATAAACATTGATTAATACGAAATATCGGTCAAATGACTTCTTATGAAGTATTTTAAGGGTTTCAATGTCTTCCTAATATCGATGTTTCTCCTCAAAATGTATTCTTTGGTCGTTCAGGTCGAAATAACCAATACCTAAGTACTTATACCTTTTTTTACATCTGAACAATAGTTCAGTTTTAATCAACAGTTGGAAATGTACGTATAATAGTTATCAGTGTTCTCATCATTATTATCTTCAATATAAAATTTGTCGTCAGAAACATCAAAGTTGACAATTTTCGGCACTTCCTGGTAATTTGTTCGTAATTTACGATCTTGACTTATTCTTAAAAGTGCCCTGAAAATCGTGGTCTGTGCTTGACCAGTGATTTTTCGCAAACCTCCAGGCACTGGAATAGAAATGCCTTGATCTATCTATAATATAATTTAAAACTCTCCTGGTTTGTGTCAAGTTGTTAGCACCCTTAAAAATGATACCCCACACGCCTAAGTACCAGAAATCTTGAAAATACAATCAAAATGGGTAGATAGGCACCCATTTTTACCCATAACCTCGTCCAGAGAGCGCCTATCGTTTCGGGACCCATTTCAACGTTCAAAATTTAGTGGAAAACTACACCCAACACGCCTAAATCACCAAAAATCTCGAAAATCCATTTTTTAACATACACATTTTGACCCCTACCCCACCCAAAAATTGGTCCGATCGGGCTGAAATCTTATGAGGACCAACTAGAGCCGGGAACAGACCCTTACCCAAATTTCAAATTTTTAGAAAATTCTCTACTACCAAAAACGGCGTAAACGGCGAACGGACATTTGACTTTTTTGATCTAGACACATTGAAACGTCCTGAAAAAATTTTTTTGGGCCGAATCGGAGAGTTTGCATGAACACATAGGTTGATTATTCAAGGGGTAGGGGTAAAAAAAAAAAAAAAAAAATGAAAAATGGATTTTCGAGATTTTGGGCGATCTAGGTGAGTGTGGTATCATTTTCCACTAAATTTTGGACGCTGAATCCAATGAAATGGTTCCCGGTACGATTGGCGCCCTCTTGATTATTGAAGGAATAACCAACCCAATGACGGGTTTTGGTTTTCCTTTATAGTTCGCCTCAAAACTCGTTATCAATTCAATAAATTGAAATGGCGCGTACCTGACACCCAAAACGGCTTGTAAGTACCAAGGTACCAAGAATGTACATAGAAACTATCATTTGTGTTGGTATCATTGAGGTACCGAAACTATTCTATCAACTTTTCTTCTTCCATGACTATAGTGAAATGAGCAGTTAAGAGATAAAGTGCCTCTGAGAGCGTTTGAGATGAAGAAATTAACCAGAACTAACAACCAACAAGAGAATATCATTTCGCGCCACCGACATCCAATCCAAACATTCAGCAGAATTCAGTCATTTAGCTGATAACGCTAGTCACCGTTTTATATTATTATTATTATACTGAGAATTATAAAACAATTTACTCACACGAATCCGTTGGAAAGAGCATTTGGGCCGGTCGTGGCCCAAGGTTTGTACGGAAAACTCATCTCGACCAATCCAACTCAAAAAGTGGAGGACCTTTCCAGATCAAGTAGAGAATACGAGTGAATCAAATGGAATATCGCACCACTCGAGGTTGAAGGACTACAGTCGAATGCGTTTTCACGAAAAGTTGTTTATGAGAACGCTGACTGTAAATCGTAATGGAATTAACGCTACGTCATTGTCCTAGATCAAAATGTACGAAGCGAGAAACAGGGAAACAAGACATGTACTAGAACAAACTCCCTCCGTTCTCGCACAATCTAATCAAAACGAACAAAACCAAGAGAGCACGAAGCACTACTTGAAAATATAAAACTCAGAGTGCGCTGTAATCGGTTGTAGTTGACATTTCTAACCTTCAAACAGGTGGCGAACTGCTGGGGAACAAAATACTTTTGAATTTCCTAAAAACAAGAACCAGATGACACATAGACTAAAATTCTTGTTCAAAATACCATTATAATCAAATTTTTAATCAAATAAACGAAGGCACAATGCGATAAGGTAACATGATAATTTGCAATTGTTGTACTTGTGTCCGCCATGTTGATCCACATCAAAACTAGGTGGCAACTACCGACCAACTTGTTGAATGTTTTATGATCAATGCATGTTTCTATCGGCTGCAGGAGTGTTCATGATGGCCAGACTGGGTTGTAGGGTTGATCATTGTAAGGATAACATTGATGTCATACAATGAGACATATAGCCCAGAATGATGAAACTAAAGATTCATATTCACTCACGCAGGGCATTCCAAAGTGAACCATTTTACTTATCCTAAGAAAATGATAACATTCATCCGTAGAAAAAGGAATCTTTTTATTGGGCCTGCAGCCAATGGACAATGACGCAGAAGGATAAATTTGAAAACTTCAATAGAAGAAGAAGAAGGAAACATGTTTATTTTGCGAATTCATCAATTACATTGATTTTTTTTTATCATAATCAAATTAAATCTATATTAAGACTAAACATGGTAGGCTGTGGACGTGTCGTCCTTCTGCTGGGTTGACTGGGATTTCCACCACAAGACAATTACAAACATGCAACACAATAAACCTCTCTCCAAATACCACTTTCAAACTCTAACCATCCCTACACAACTATCCCCCATAATCATCATTGTTTCACAATTTACACCTTTGCAGTCACAAATTCTGCCACCAACGCAGTGCAATACCTCCAGGCATGGTATGCGAATCTCGCCACGTCGATCCACCTTTCTGGAGTCCAGGAGGGATACTGTCTCGTTCATGGCCAGCACAGTCAACCCCAGGAATCTCACCCGCCAGAACTGGGCAGCTGGCGAAGAAGTGGATGATGTCCTCATTCTTACCCACGTTGCAAAGGGAGCAGAGGCGGCTCGAACTGTCAGGTCTCCAATATATACCGTCGTTGAGCCTGTGCTTCATGCTATATGGGCCACATATAGCACAATATTGCTTTTGTTACTGCAGCGAACACCTTGGTCCTGGCAGAGACTGGGAGCACAGACTGGCAGAAAATCGATCGATAGGTTGAATTCATTCCCAACATGGCAGCCGCTGCTCTCTCAGAGAAGTGCAGGTTGAAAGAAATATGAGGTGAGAGAGTAACCCCCAGGTAGCGATAAGAGGACACAACCTCCAGTGGTTGGCCCCCAAACCAGAAGGACTCCTCCACAACCAGTGGTCCACCCCGACGAAAAACCACGACCTTTGACTTCTCCAGGTTGACAACCAGATCCCACCGATCACAATACTCACTCAGACTCTGCATATTTCGCCTTGTCAGGAATCCGCAGCAATAGTAGAATGCGCAATTTTCTACGTGTGACAGATTGCTTTCCGGAATTTCCATCACAAGTTGTTCTTCCTCCTGCGCCTCTTGGTCACTTTCATTATGAACGGGGGTTTTAGTTGGCTGATACATACCAGAGCATGCTCTAACTCGTCCTCGCAGTTACTGCTGGTTGGCAACTTTGTCATAGAGGACAAGGAGAGGGCTTTCAGGCCCTTAGCCAGTTGTATGGCAGTGGGGTGCTCCGAACAGCCATGTTGTTGGCGAACAACTGAAAAGGTGTTCTCTAGAGCATCTTGGTTCAGCAGCCTTGTTCTAATAACTGCTTCCCCATGGGCCTCCTCCATGTATTTCACAAAATACAGTAGGGAACGAATGTTCAAAACCCAACCTTTCAAGCAATCGGGCTGGCGAGAACACCCTAAAAATTTCGCTTTGGACAGCTCTTCCAGCATGTTCCACAGGAAACTGTGGTGCCTGGATCCCTTCGAGATGGCATAGCGATAACTAAACTTGTCCTTGGTTTTTTTGAGCTGTTAAAACAGTCAAATATGTCAATGAAATCAAGCACAAACTGAGCAGTGTTCAGAGAAGAGGGCGGTAATACTTTGGTAGACTGCAAGACTAGCATTGCCACATTCATTGACCTTGATAGAAGCTGAGTAGCACGCTTAACCTTCATCTTTAAGAACCCACTTTTTTATTGCCGATTGCAATATGCTTGATGACAATATAAAACTCAGAGTGCGCTGTAGTCGGTTTTAGTTGACGTTTCTAACCTTCAAACAGGTGGCAAACTGCTGGGGAACAAAATACTTTTTGAATTTCCTGAAAACAAGAACCAGTAGACACCTAGAATAAAATTCTTGAACAAAATAACATTATAATAAAAATTGTAATATAATAAACGAAGGCACAATGTCATAAGGTGACATGATATTTGGCAACTGTTGTACTTATGTCCGCCAAATTGATCCTCATCAAAACTAGGGGCAACTACCAACCAACTTGTTGAATGTTTTAGGATCAATGCATGTTTCTTTACGGCTGAAGGAGTGTTCTTGATGGCTGATAGCCAGAGAAGGAGACACAAGGAGAACTCAACTTGAAAAGAACGACAGCATTTCTCTCCACCATGCTCCTTGACAATCCTTGATTTGAGGTCCCTGTATCAATTACCCAGTACGACTGTATAATCCGAAAAAACGTAGGTCTTAAAATATGTCATTTAGCCCCATGTGATGAAACTGAAGATTCATAACTCACTCACGAAGGGCATTCCAAACTGAACCATTTTACTTATCCTTAGAAAATGATAACATTCATCCATAAAAAAAAGGAATCTTTTTATTGGGCCTGCAGCCAGCAGACAATGACACAGAGGCTACCACACCCTTGCAGTCACAAATTCTGCCACCAACGCAGTGCAATACCTCCAGGCATGGTATGCGAATTTCGCCACGTCGATCCACCTTTCTGGAGTCCAGGAGGGATACGGTCTCGTTCATGGCCAGCACAGTCAACCCCAGGAATCTCACTCTCAAGTCCACCAGAACTGGGCAGCTGGCAAAGAAGTGGATGATGTCCTCATTTTCACCCGCGTTGCAAAAGTGTAACGGGGCGGCAGATTCCAAGCGCCCCGTCAAGAAACTTCGGCGGCGGGGGACGGAACGACCCCTCTCCCCTCCAAGCGCCTAACCCAGCTGGGCGAAGGCGTGTCCTCATTGGATTGGTTAGGCGATGGGCGGCGCGAGACACCCAGGGAGGAGTAGGAGGGGAAGGCGACTTGACGAGCGGACTGGGAGAAGGAACATCAGGCAGTCGTATCCGAACTCAAGTGAAGGAAAGTTGGAATCCCCGTTCGCCGTAATCCCGTGAGGACAAGGCGGAACGAAGTGAAGTGAAGCGGAACATCGAAGCGGAACAACCGACGCGAAGCAAATCAACCCCTTGTGAAGCCGGTGTTGTGAAAGTGACCTGAGGGAACAAGTGTATCGTGGTTCCTTCAGGGTGAGAACTCGGGAATTGGGAGATCAGCCAATTCCTCTCCCGTAACAGTGGGCCCTTATACGAACTGAAAATCCCCCGTCGGACCCGAGTGTTGATCCGTTCGCGCCCGATTCGACGGCCAATAGTCCAGGTTTCCCACGCACCGCCAGTCGTCGGACCTCCGTCGGAAAGAGTCTCGCCTCCTCCGGCCTGGACGGCGTTCCCCTGACCGAAGCCGAGCAGCGAAGAGAACATCACCCTGTTGTCTCCATCCGAAGGAGTTGGTACACGTAAGTGGCGAAATAACTCTGTCTCGTACCCTCGCAACGCGAAAGTCGAACTCTTAAATCTGGCCCAAGCCCTGACGTTTAGTCACCAGAAAGCTGATCAGAGTTGTACATTGTACCGTATTATTTAGTATTTTGTCGTGCGTTAGGAAAAGAGAAAGGAATTAGGGAGGACATTACAAATCACTTTCATTTGCCGTTATTCAAATCAAACATTCCTGAGCCTTCAGCTACCTCGTAAATTCATTGGCCCTCAGCCCTTCACTTCTGCCTACTCAATAATTAGATTACGTAATAGTCATATCCTTCTCGGCCGAGACATTCCGTATTTATATTTCTGTCAATTGCGTTTATTATAAGCCAATATTGAACCCTTGTCTTTCAATCACGAAACCCCATTCCTCAGAGCTTGGTAAATTCAGGTGTACTTGGCGTATGACCGACCATTGCGACATTCCGGACGGTAAGTGAAAGTCTTTAATCTCCCACTAATTATTCGCCTAGGTCTATTTTTGGATCCCTAGCCCGTTACGTGAAAACGACGGGTTACATCTTTTGGTGGCAAGCGGTGGGATTTTTCAGAAATCTCGATTTCTGTCGTATCCACAACAAGTGATCTTGACCAGGTGAATATTGGTGAGAAAAAGCTCTGAAGGAATTGGGTCGCGTTCCATAATCTTGAAATTCAAACTGTGCTAGTTGTAGATTCCGAAATTTAAAATTGTAAGAAACAAACAAATCGGCCCGAGTGTGAGGAAGCGAGTGAGGAGCCAATTGACTTCAAATCCGTGTCTAGGATTTTTTCTTTCCAAAATAGGAAGCGAGTGAGGAGCCAATTGACTTCAAATCCGTGTCTAGGATTTTTTCTTTCCAAAAATCGAAATTTAGATACTGGCTCATTTGTTTGGTAGCATCACTCTCACTGTAGCCTTCTGTTCCGAAACTTGTCCCGGGGCTCTCTGTTCCGAGACTGTTCGGGGCCCTCTGTTCCGGGACTGTTCCGGACTTGTCCCGGGGCTCTCTGTTCCGAGACTGTTCCGGGGCCCTCTGTTCCGGGACTGTTCCGAACTTGTCCCGGGGCTCTCTGTTCCGAGACTGTTCCGGGACTGTTCCGAGACTTGTCCCGGGGCTCTCTGTTCCGAGACTGTTCCGGGGCCCTCTGTTCCGGGACTGTTCCGAGACTTGTCCCGGGGCTCTCTGTTCCGAGACTGTTCCGGGGCCCTCTGTTCCGGGACTGTTCCGGGACTTGTTCCGGGACTGTTCCGGGGCCCTCTGTTCCGGGACTGTTCCGGGACTGTCCCGGGGCCTTCTGTTCCGAGACTGTTCCGGGGCCCTCTGTTCCGGGACTGTTCCGGGACTGTTCCGGGGCCCTCTGTTCCGAAACTGTTCCGGAGCCTTCAGCTCCAATTGACATCCCGATTCCAGACCCGTCATAGCTCTTACCAACTGGGAAGTCCTTTCTCGATTCGTGGGGAAATTATCGGTCCTTGGTGCGCAAGAAAGTGATCTATCGGTTCTATAATTTTTCTTTATTTATTATTTTTTTTATTTAACAAGTGAATTCGCGACCATGCACCAAAACAGCAGCCCATCAGACGAGGGCGAAGCCATGATGAACCCCAATCTGGAAATAAAATGCACAACACAAGTACTTACCTTGTTTTACTAATGACCGTACCTCATGAGTCGTGACAGGACTCCCTGGGTCCCCCCCCCCCTTTTTTTTTTCTTTAACCCTTTGTAATGGCAGCAAAATCTAGGGTTCGTTGTTCAGTTTCTGGCTTTGTGAAAGAGGTTGTCTGCATGAAATGAGCCGTCGATTGATGGAAAATGTGTGAGTTTGAGTGTGAGAGGAGACTAAAGAAAGGGCCGGTTTGTATGTTTCACATCATAGTAGGGAAGTAGAAGATAAGACCAGCGGAAGACACATCTCGCCCATCGCACCACCTGGGAACACCAGCGCCATCATGCTCTCGACGGGTGGGGACGTCCTGTGCCCGTCTGCACCAAGCAACGACACCCGCCGACAACGTACCGCTGCGAGAGAAATGCCGGAACCTGCGGCCCAGGGACCCTGCCTACCCGAAGCCCTGCTCCATCGCCGAACACGAGAAGGACCCCACCAACCTGCCGCTTGTAGACGATGGCGGTACGAACAAGCATGGATAGCAGCCAAACGACCTGACGCAATGCCCATCGCACCAGTCACCCCCACCGGAAGGAAAATTGCCGAGGTAGACCTCGGCCTCCAAAGATCGGAGGAGTGTAACGGGGCGGCAGATTCCAAGCGCCCCGTCAAGAAACTTCGGCGGCGGGGTACGGATCGACCCCTCTCCCCTCCAAGCGCCTGACCCCAGCTGGGCGAAAGGCTGTCCTCATTGGATTGGTTGGGCGATGGGCGGCGCGAGACACCCAGGGAGGAGTAGGAGGGGAAGGCGACTTGACGAGCGGACTGGGGAAGGAACATCAGGCAGTCGTGTACGAACTCAAGTGAAGGAAAGTTGGGATCTCCGAAACGAGGTTGGCCCCCCTGCTCGCCATAATCTCGAGAGGACGAGGCGAGGCAGGGGCGGGGCGGAACAACCTGTTTCGGGGCGGAACAACCGGAGCGGAACAACCCCAGCGAAACAACCTGTTTCGGGGCGGAACATCGAAGCGGAACAACCGACGCGAAGCAAATCAACCCCTTGTGAAGCCGGTGTTGTGAAAGTGACCTGAGGGAACAAGTGTATCGTGGTTCCTTCAGGGTGAGAACTCGGGAATTGGGAGATCAGCCAATTCCTCTCCCGTAACAGTGGGCCCTTATACGAACTGAAAATCCCCCGTCGGACCCGAGTGTTGATCCGTTCCGCCCGATTCGACGGCCAATAGTCCAGGTTTCCCACGCACCGCCAGTCGTCGGACCTCCGTCGGAAAGAGCCTCGCCTCCTCCGGCCTGGACGGCGTTCCCCTGACCGAAGCCGAGCAGCGAAGAGAACATCACCCTGTTGTCTCCATCCGAAGGAGTTGGTACACGTAAGTGGCGAAATACCTCTATCTCGTGAAGAGAACATCACCCTGTGGTCTCCATCCCAAGAAGTGGTACACGTGGCGAAATAACTCTGTCTCATACCCTCGCAACGCGAAAGTCGAACTCTCTAAATCTGGCCCAAGCCCCTGACGTTTAGTCACCAGAAAGCTGATCATGGAGTTGTAGATTGTGACCGTATTGTTTAGCATTTCGTCTGTCGTGCGTTAGGAAAAGAGAAAGGAATTAGAGGAGGACGCTAACAAATCACTTTCATTTTACCGTTCCGTTAAATCAAACATTCCTGAGCCTTCAGCTACCTCGTAAATTCATTTGGCCCTCAGCCCTTCACTTCTGCCTACTCAATAATTAGATTACGTAATAGTCAATATCCTTCTCGGCCGCCGAGACATTCCGTATTTTATATTTCTGTCAATTGCGTTATTATAAGTCAATATTGAACCCTTGTCTTTTCAATCACGAAACCCCATTCCTCAGAGCTTGGTAAATTCAGGTGTACTTGGCGTCCATGACCGACCATTGCAGACATTCCAGACGGTAAGTGAAAGTCTTTAATCTCCCACTAATTATTCGCCTAGGTCTATTTTTGGATCCCTAGCCCGTTACGTGAAAACGACGGGTTACAAAAGGAGCAGAGGCGGCTCGAACTGTCAGATCTCCAATATATACCGTCGTTGAGCCTGTGCTCCACAGCACAGTATTGCTTTTGTTACTGCAGCGAACACCTTGGTCCTGGCAGAGACTGGGAGCACAGACTGGCAGAAAATCGATTCCCAACTTGGCAGCCGCTGCTCTCTCAGAGAAGTGCACGTTGAAGGAAATATGAGGTGAGGGAGTAACCCCCAGGAAGCAATAAGAGGACACAACCTCCAGTGGTTGGCCCCCTAACCAGGACTCCTCCACGCCCAGTGGTCCACCCCGACGAAAAACCATGACCTTTGACTTCTCCAGGTTGACAAACAGATCCCACCGATCACAATACTCACTCAGACCCTGCATATTTCGCTTCAAGTCCTGGGGGAATCTGCCAGGATGACTATGTCGTCCGCGTACTTGAGGATCTTCATGTTGATGGCTTCCATTTGCATCCCGCAAACTTCAATATATAGCAAGAGTGAAAAGAACTGAATTAGTTCAGAATAAGGAGAACTCTCTCCTTATAATGAGAAAATGCATTTAAAAAAGTTATTGAAAAATTGTTATTAAAAGAAATGGAAGTTTTGATGTTTATAAAATAAGTCATTGGAAATTGTGATTTTTTGATGAGTTTAGAGAATTTCTTGATGCCCACAGCGGGATGTGCACCGCTCCGCCCAGCAGGTCTGCCGGTTTTACCTCCAAATTAAGCACAGGGTACAACAGATTCCAAGACTGCATTGGCGCGCGCATCGTTCTCCCAGGCGCATCTTATCAACTCTGTCAACGCCCCCAGCTGCGGACCCCAGTTGCTCAAATTTCCAGGGTCACCATCAAAAGTACATGAAAACTGGCGGGGTAGATCCTTCCAGTGGACCAAGGCACCCAATGAGCTCCTGAGCCGGCCGCCATGGGTAGCGCTGCTGGTCCTGGCAGAGACTGGGAGCACAGACTGGCAGAAAATCGACCGATAGATTGAATTCATTCCCAACTTGGCAGTCGCTGCTCTCTCAGAGAAGTGCAGGTTGAAGGAAATATGAGGTGAGGAGTAACCCCCAGGTAGCGAGAAGAAGACATAACCTCCAATGGTTTGCCCCCAAACCAGAAGGACTCCTCCACAATACTCACTCAGACTCCGCATATTTCGCTTCAGGTCCTGCGGGGAATCTGCCAGGATGACTATGTCGTCCGCGTACTTGAGGATCTTCATGTTGATGGCTCCCATTTGCATCCCGCAAACTTCAATGTATAGCAAGAGTGAAAAGAACTGAATTAGTTCAGAATAAGGAGAACTCTCTCTCCTTATAATGAGAAAATACATTAAAAAAAGTTATTGAAAAATTGTTATTAAAAGAAATGGAACTTCTGATGTTTATAAAATAAGTCATTGGAAATTGTGATTTTTTGATGGGTTTAGACAATTTCTTGATGAACAGCTCTGTCGTCTCTTTGGCAGCAGACGAGTTTGGAAGGTTGTAAACATGGTTGTAAAGTACAAAGAGGGGACAGGATAAGAAGACGCAGTTCATAGAGGTACAAATGTACAAGGATCCTGCTGCTCAGTTCATGCCTGCTCAAATACTACATGCCCTCCTGGTTCACGTCTGGAAAAGGATCGGTGTGTGGTGTGTGACTCAGCTTGTTGCAGCATTCCGTGTGTACTTTAAACACAAAATTAGTTGCTACGAGTCTAGCATCAAATGAAATTCCTGACTGTTGCTCAGAATACGCGTGTTTGTGCTGGAATGTCCCCCAGATTCCACCAAGGCAATTGATGGTCAATGTATCTGAAGGAATGAAGGAGCCTCCTTCACTCCCTCCAGTGGGAAGGTTTGCAAAGGGCTGGAGGAATCATTATCCTGATCGGATAATCTCTTTGTTTTTTCTCGGATCCAAGATATCAAGATTGAAGTTTATATTCTCACCTTGAGCTATCGAGGGGAAAGGGGTGACATGATGCCATCAAACTGGGTTGGAAACGGCCGCCAAATGTGAGTTTTCTTCAGGATTGATATCCCTGGAGAAACCAACAGGAGAACGGAAAAGACAAAATCTTTGCTGACCTTCTCAACAATGAAGGATAATTGAGGGGATTTGTTCCATTTGAGGTTTGAAGATTGATTGATTTGTTTATCCACCAGGGAAGGTTAGGGCCTAGTGGCCCTTTCTTCCACCTTCCCTGGCTGAGTATAGTTGAAGACGTATTATCGTTTAACATTGTTTAGGAATGAAAAAGAACAATAGGCGGGATCCAAGATAAGATACTTCTTGCACGATTTTGAGCAGTGTTGCGTTGTCCCTATTGTTCTTCGTCAAGGAATCGCTAGTTATCTTTGATGCTACTATATATTTATCTTGTTCAGAATAACCTTGAACTTGTGTACGATATTTGTACCTGATTCCTCACATCCTTCGATCCCACAATCCAACACTTTCTCCCCTTATCTTCTTCGTCATGCCACAACAAGTCGAGTCGATCAATAATACACATCCTAATAATTATCGCACTGTCGGTCAAGTAACATCACTTTAAAATTAGCATTAAATGATTCGGTTCTCGCGCTTAACTGAAAGAGTTCCGAGTGTTCATTAAGAAAATTTGCATCCCTGAACCACAAAGAATCACTCAAAAGTCACTGTCCGATGATGAGGGATCTGCAAAGTAGTTTCTTTTGTCCTGGTATTTTGGTCAAGGATGTTGTCTCATATGGCAGCAGACGAGTTTGGAAGGTTGTAAAGTACAATGAGGGGACAAGATGGGAGGACGCATAAGAGCCTCCTTCACTCCCACCACTGGGAAGGTCTCCTCTAGAGCTGTGATCCGCCTGCTACGACAACTGACCGAACAATACTGACGAGACAGTTTACGAAATCATCATCCTTGACCTATCATTATGTCCGTGGAACTTGTACCGAGCTGGCTGGCTTCTCACCTCTTCCCAAACAAACGCCCCACGATAAGGTTGTTAGAGCCCTCTTCCCAAACAAATACGCACTTTCCTGGGAGTCAGTTGGGATCTGAGAGGTCTGCATTTTCGTCGGGGCTGACGGCCTACTGGAGTCAGTTAGGCCTCTCACTTTTGATTCTTTGGGAGTCAGTTAGGTAACGCCCTGCTTTCTTGCTTCAAAGTAATTGCGAACCCATTCACTTTTCAGAGCATGTACTTTTTTGAAGACTTATTGTACAACTATAATGAGCCAAAGATCTGGGAGTCAGGCCATTAGGCCGTAGCCTTCCCTGGTGCATAAAACAAATCAATCAAACAATCGTTTAACCTCCAATGGAACGAATCCCCTCAATTGACCTCTATTGTTGAGAAGGCCAGCAAAGATTTGGCATCAATGCAGTCGGACGAAATGGGAGATTCTGGCGAATTCAAACTCCCCACCGAAATAAAACAAGAGCCTGAATCCTATCCTATTCTGAAGAAAACTCACATTTGGCGGCCGTTTCCAACCCAGTTGGATGGCATCATCTCGCCCCTTTCCCACGATAGCTCAAGCTGAGAAATCGCTCCTATCCGATCAGGATAATGAGGAATATTTTCATCTACCAGGGTATTTTATCAGGTTCCTAACATGATCATCTCTGCTTGATTCTTCGTCTCCTTGCTGGAGGGATATTTTATGGGGTTATCCTACAAGGTGGTCTTTCCAACTCACTGATAGTCAACCAACCTACTCATGATAGTCAATCAATCTAACCTCCAATGGAACTAAAAAATGAAACTCCATTGTTGAGAAGGCCAGTAAGGATTTTGCATCAATGCAGTCGGACGAAATGGAAGATTCAGATGAATTCAAACTTCTGACAGAAATCAAACAAGAGCCTGAATCCGACGAAGAGAATTTGTATGGAGCTGACACACACATGTCGCGACAACTATTGGATTGAGTCCCTGGATTCAATCCCTAATGTCGATACCGGCGAATTCAATCTTCTGAGATAGATGAAAACGGAACGAGAGTCGTACTATCCTGAAGAAAACTCACATTTGGCGGCCGTTTCCAACCCAGTTGGGTGGATCATGTCGCTCCTTTCCCCTCGACAGCTCAAGCGGAGAACGTAAACTTCGATCTTGATATCTTGGATTGAAATCGATCCTATTCAATCAGGATAATGATTACTCCATTCAATGATTTGGAAGAAAGAGGAAGAGGAACCTCCCACATTTGGCGGCCGTTTCCAACCCAGTTGGGTGGCATCATGTCACCCCTTTTCCTCGATAGCTCAAGCTGAGAGTATAAGCTTCGATCTTAGTATCTTGGATCGAAACCGGTCCTATCCGATCAGGATAATGATTCCTCCATTTAAAGATTTGGATGACAAACCTCCCTCAAAGAAGCAGAAGATGAAAAAAGGCACAAGCGGTTCATCGCTGTTCTCACTTTTACCTGCGCCGAAAAACGTCGCCTCTGTAACGGGGCGGCAGGTCCAAGCGCCCCGTCAAGAAACTTCGGCGGCGGGTACGGATCGAGCCCTCTCCCCTCCAAGCGCCTGAACCAGCGGGCGAAAGGCGTGTCCTCATCGGACATCGGAGTAGGAGGAGGGGAAGGCGACTTGACGAGTGGGCTGGGGAAAGGCTGGGCAGTCAGTCGTGTACGAACTCAAGTGAAACGAGGTTGGCCCCCCCTGCTCGCCATAATCTCGAGAGAGAGGACGAGGCGAGGCAGGGGCGGGGCGGAACAACCTGTTTCGGGGCGGAACAACCCCAGCGAAACAACCTGTTTCGGGGCGGAACAACCGAAGCGGAACATCGAAGCGAAACAACCGACGCGAAGCAAATCAACCCCTTGTGAAGCGGTGTTGTGAACGTGACCTGAGGGAACAAGTGTATCGTGGTTCCTTCAGGGTGAGAACTCGGGAATTGGGAGATCAGCCAATTCCTCTCCCGTAACAGTGGGCCCTTATACGAACTGAAAATCCCCCGTCGGACCCGAGTGTTGATTCGTTCGCGCCCGATTCGACGGCCAATAGTCCAGGTTCCCCACGCACCGCCAGTCGTCGGACCTCCGTCGGAAAGAGCCTCGCCTCCTCCGGCCTGGACGGCGTTCCCCTGACCGAAGCCGAGCAGCGAAGAGAACATCACCCTGTTGTCTCCATCCGAAGAAGTTGGTACACGTAAGTGGCGAAATAACTCTGTCTCGTACCCTCGCAACGCGAAAGTCGAATCTCTAAATCTGGCCCAAGCCCTGACGTTTAGTCACCAGAAAGCTGATCATAGAGTGTACATTGTAGCCGTATTATTTAGTATTTTGTCTGTCGTGCGTTAGGAAAAGAGAAAGGAATTAGGGGAGGACATTAACAAATCACTTCCATTTTACCGTTATTCAAACCAAACATTTTGAGCCTTCAGCTACCCGTAAATTCATTTGGCCCTCAGCCCTTCACTTTTGCCTACTCAATAATTAGGTTACGTAATAGTCAATATCCTTCTCGGCCGAGACATTCCGTATTTTATATTTCTGTCAATTGCGTTTATTATAAGTCAATATTGAACCCTTGTCTTTTCAATCACGAAACCCCATTCCTCAGAGCTTGGTAAATTCAGGTGTACTTGGCGTCCATGACCGACCATTGCAGACATTCCGGACGGTAAGTGAAAGTCTTTAATCTCCCACTAATTATTCGCCTAGGTCTATTTTTGGATCCCTAGCCCGTTACGTGAAAACGACGGGTTACATCTTTTGGTGGCAAGCGGTGGGATTTTTCAGAAATCTCGATTTCTGTCGTATCCACAACAAGTGATCTTGACCAGGTGAATATTGGTGAGAAAAAGCTCTGAAGGAATTGGGTCGCGTTCCATAATCTTGAAATTCAAACTGTGCTAGTTGTAGATTCCGAAATTTAAAATTGTAAGAAACAAACAAATCGGCCCGAGTGTGAGGAAGCGAGTGAGGAGCCAATTGACTTCAAATCCGTGTCTAGGATTTTTTCTTTCCAAAAATCGAAATTTAGATACTGGCTCATTTATTTAGTAGCATCACTCTCACTGTAGCCTTCTGTTCCGAAACTTGTTCCGAGGCCTTCTGTTTCGGAAAGTGTTCCGGGGCCCTCTGTCCGGACTGTTCCGGGGCCTTCTGTTCCAAACTTGTCCCGGGGCCCTC
>CM034000.1:30998826-31028233 GCA_019603395.1 Cyrtorhinus lividipennis
CACCCGCTAAACCCAAATTTGAAAAGGGAAGGCGCGGGACGATGTTTAATGGATCTCTTCCTTTGATATCGAGACGGCTCTCAGCTAACATGACACTTTACATGGGATATTACCCGGACGGCCGCGGGATAGTAAAGCAGCTCGGAGGAATAAACATGACGTCTTTCATGTCGCGTTTTGCCCTGAGATGGGATTTAGGGAATGAGGATCGGAAGCTAAAACGGCCCGCATCACTGGTTGTCATTACACCCTTGTTGCCCACACCTGCTCGAGGCTACACAACACCTGGCTTGTACTATTTGAATACATTTTATTAAACTTCGTCACATTAAAAAAAGAAAAAGAAAAGAAGAAAAAAAGCCCCACCTTACTCCAAATTTTGTTTTATATAATTTTTTTTTCCAAAGAAGGTGTTTCAAGTGGAGTCATCTCTAAATTTTTCATTTCAATAATAATTAGGGTGGAGATCTATTTGCGAGACTATGTTCAGCAAATAATATTATTACTTGGAGAAAATCAGTCAATAATTTCACCAAGAGTGTTCTAAGCTCTCAAGTTTAAAAAAAAAGAAGACATCCTTGCAATTCACACTAACGAAGAAATATGCCCAACCACTCTATTACGAATGTTCCGCGACGGGACGAATGAACGGGAAGAGCGGAAAATCGCGTTATTTGTAACCACGAGAGTCCCAAATATTCCGCGCGCCAGTATTTCACGATCGTCGGTCTCCCTCTCTATAATGAAAGAAAATGGTAGCTTGGGAATTGGGTCGTACAATGAGAAGTCGTAAATTCCCTCTTACAGCGAGGAGAGTTCCATTATTGGCTACGAAACGAATGTATGGAACAGGAGATGGTATGAGTTGAGGAAATGGAAAGACGATAGTAATTATTTTGGGTCGTACATATCATACGAAGAGTGGAAATTATGCGGAATTTGTTGTGAGCGCGCTGAAAATTGAATCAAGGAGCAACAATTGTGACCATAAAACATTTAGTGGAAAATGATACCGCACAAGCCTGTTCCAGAAATCTCGAAAACACACGTTCGAAATGGGAAGTTAAGGCACCCATTTTGACGCATTACCTCATCCAGAGGGCGCCAATCGTTCTGGGACCCATTTCATTGGATTCAGCGTCCAAAATTTAGTGGAAAATGATACCCCACACTCCTAGATTGCCGAAAATCTCAAAAATCCATTTTTCGAAATACACATTTTGACCACTACTCCATCCAAATTTGGTCCGATCTCGTTGAAAAATTTTGAGGACCAACTAGAGCCATGAACGGACCCCTGAAAATTTTCTACTACCGAGAACGGCGGACGGTTATTTCGTTATTCTGAAACAGATGTCAAATTTTGAGGCCAATCTGAGATGTTAACCTCTTTATTATATTTTATAGATATAAATTTTTCATACATTCATTTCCACATGCATGACCTCTACCATGCAGTAGACAAAAACCACACTAACTCACTCAATGCGCTTGCGTACATGAAGATATTGTCGCCTCAAAGGGTGGAAACCACCCCACCGACCTCACGTGCGCCTCCAAGGGTTGCCACTCAGCCCACTCATGGCGTCCAACTAACTTAATATTCGTTATGTTACATCTTTCGCCTAAATTTCGACAAAGAACGCTGTTTACTTGATGCAAATTGAACTGTGATTTCACTCAACGACCGCATTCAACGAAGAGAGGGCGAATTTTCATCCTGACAAAGGATTTCTGCTTCCCCTTCGAAAACTACAACAGCACTATCTGACCTGAAACGGACGGAAATCACCCCCCATTCAAAGCCGAAGGGGTTTGACACCCCTAGGAAATGAAACAACAACGGAAATCGTTTCAGCCAAGTTGAGTCCCCAATGCTCGAAGGGTATTCAAGATTATGGTAATCCAGTGGAAGCATCAGGACATTCAGAAAACTGACACGTTGTGCCGGCGAGCCTCGACGGAGACATTTACCGCGCTTTAGTGCGTTTTAGATTATGGAAACACTTCCGGAAAAAAGAAGAATTTACGAGACCTATTTTGAATTCATGAATGTTTATTGCTGAAAATCCCATTCTAGTATTCAAATGATCACGTTTGTTTTCCAAATCGGTTCTTTACGCTACCTCATCAGAGTCAGCGAATCCTAGACGAAACCTTAAACATTTCGACAATGTAATTTGTCCAAGGAAGAAAAAACTACGATTCCCGGTTGAAAACTCAACTTCGGCCTACTCTGAGCGGTTTTGTTGATTAATTTCGCCTCCTAAATTACTTCTTTTTTGTAGCCTACTACGAAATCCCCATTGCAAAGGTTGAGTCAGTTCATTAAAAAACTTTTACTGCCCCAAACACAAAAAACCACCCCCGTGAAGTTCCTTTTTCCTCGCACTGTCCTGGCGGTTTTCTTCGGTTGTTATTCTTCCCTCGGCTACACAATCACAAAGTATCAAGTTCCGCTGCTCAATATTTCTTCCTCGCCGGAGTGCAGACGAGGAGTATCGTTTTAAAAAGTTTCGACACTCAAAGGAACTTTTAGCTTTTGAAACTTCCAAACCAAATGTTCTCCGAATCATTTTCACTTCGGGCGGAAAAAGCTTTGAGTTGTTTATGTACCCGGTGGCCAAGAAATCCTTCCTCCGACCTCTATATTTCAACATTCGGAGCTAATACAGAAGCGAGATGAATATTGACAAAACTTGAGAGACCCTGCTCTTGAAATAATAGATATTGGCCTAATTCTTTGATTCAAGCGTCTAAAGCTTTGTATGACTGGCGTTAAGATAGAAACGTGATTGCAATTTTCTCACCTAAAATACCTGAGTAGTGGGGCAAAAAGGCGGATACTGTGATCGGAATTTGTTCTGAACCGTGCAACCCCAATTTTCTGAGTATTATCATCCAAAAACAACGGAAGTGGAAAAAACAATGTTTCGTTCCCTCCTAGATGACTGTTGTAACTTTAAAAACCAACTCACCAGTGACTGGCACATTAATAGAAGTGTTTATCTATTCTGAATCCTCGAACATACCTGAAACAAGGAGAAACAAGAAATTTAAAGACGAGAATGATGATGATGTTAATTAATTACAACATTATTTTTATAGAAATCGAAATGTAGAGCTTTTAATAACTAAGCAAGAATCCTTTTCTTATTAATCATTATTGGACAATATTGGACATGAAGTGTGTCGATGAACAGGTAAGTAGGTTGCCAGTATCACAAAGTTTTCATAAGAGCCTGAGCTTTATAATGGTTGACATATCAACTTACCAAAAGGTAAAACAAGGGAATTCTGCGGGAGCCAAAATAACGGAATTCCTTGAAATTTTTTTGAATGACTCAGGAAGCAGGTAGGAAGTAAAATTGAGGAAAATAGGTGTACAAAACTTGGAAAGTCTGATTTCCGCGATGCATCCCTCTGTCATCTCAAAATATTTACCTTTCATCGGCCTTTGGGGACTGATCACTTTCACGTCATGTTCAAATTTTCTTGGCACACATCCACTCGCCGCAATTTCAGGTCATCGGTGATCACTTTGACGACCTTGCGCATATTCAAATGCTCCCTCTCGCTGTCACGAACAACACATTTTCGTCCATTTATCATCTAGGTAGTTGGAAAAATACTTAATCGATGCTATAAGTTCAGAACTTTGTGCACAAGAGCCACATGGTCGGTGTTAATCGAAGTTAAAGGTCTTTCAGCACAATTTTCATCGACGACCTGGTGCCATCAAAACACCGTTTCGACTGAAGCAACACCTGGATAGGCCTTTATGGTCATTTATCAAACAGTCACATATATACCGTGTTTCACAATGAATTTAATCGCATGCCTTTGCTCTATTTTCAGCTTGCACCACGCACAGAAACACATCGCACGAAAATGCCTATATTGACTCACAAGGTGCTCAGAGACGAATAAATACCCGCTCGTTCATTAGCTAGGAACGCCCTCTACCGAGTCAGGAAAAAAAAAAACAAAAACAGTCCTAATACTCCCCGAACAAACGCTGTATGTACCCTGTAACCGCTTTCGCCAATTATGACTAATTATTTTTCAACAATAATCCCATGTGTTCATGCTAGAGACTCAGATTCGTCCAAAATTTGACATTTGTCATTTATATAATGTCTACATTTCGAAAACAAAAATGTTACTTCGTAGGAAAAATAACTTTTAGAACCGTAACACTTTGCTAATAGATACTGGTAATGGAGAGAGGAGGGGAGGGTAAATAAATAATAATGAATAAAAATATTGATTGAAAATATTTTCAATTTGACGATTGAGTCATTTGGGACAACCAGACGTCAAAGTCGTCGTACAGTGGTGCGATCGTCGGAAAACTTTTAAATCCATTTCCCGGAACAAATTATATTAAGGAGAGTGGCACCTGTTGCTGTGCCTACACAATTAGCGGTACAACTTGATAACATGAGAAGCAACTTGTCATCAAAGTTGATCCACCATTTCGTTAGCATATCTAAACATGATTGTTTAGTTTGTATTGCCTCTAACGAGAGAACACAACGGCTCAACTCGGTATAATCTTAGGGAAACACGTGTGTGCTTTGTAACTGCAAGTCGCCAGTTAGTTTCCCAAGTGTCCGAGGGGTCCTCGACAACGTACGAACCAACTTCGTCATTGCGCAGTCATATTCAATCAAAACTTGAGCCTCAAACTTCCTCCCGAGAGGAGACGGGGCCTTTGGAGAAACTCAATCTAACTAACGAAAGTTGTTGCTTCTCAACTGTCGCTCAATCCCTCTATATTGTATTGAATAAATCAAACTTTGTCCACTTTCGCTCAGGTTTCTGGTCAACTTTCGGTGTTATGACCAAAGTGCCAAAATGGTGCGTGCGTCGACTGAAAGTGTTGCAGAGAGAAGAGACTATGTCTACAAGAAGACCGAGTGATGACGGAAGCTTTGAAAATGATATACGGAGCATCATACTCAGTCAAACTGTGTTGACAAGTTTTGGGAATAAGAGCACAGTGGATTCCTGAGCTGGAGTCATATCAATTTTCAGTTGAAATAAAGAAGAAGACAAAGAAGAATGGCTCCCCAATATAAGGTTTTCTGGTCCCAAAACCACGTCCTACGCGTCTTCAATAAAATTCTGCTGGGTCTTCGAATAAATATTCGTATTTCTTCCTTCTTCTGTGGGCGCTCTTAGCCACCGTCGTCGCCTCAGGCAGAGCAGGTTTCCTTTGAACACTTCAGCCTGCTACAGGCGCCTCAGGCCACGTCAGAAGTACACTTGGCTCTGTGACGTCACCAACTAATGACTTAATTCTTTTGGATCTAATGAGCACTGATGCATACGAGCTTCCTGGTGTACATTTGTGTTTATTATTTCATGAATAATCAACGAATATTTTCATGGTTGATCTCTCCAATTGGCCTCAAAATGTAATGTTTTGCGTTTCAATGTTTCTGGATCAATAAACCGAAATATCCGTCTGACGTACACGCCGTTTTTGGTAGTGCAAAATTTTCAAAAATATTTGAAATCGTGGTCAAGGGAGGCTTCTGGAATCCACGGTTGTTGGTCCTCAACATCAGCCCGATCGGCCCAAAATGCGGGGAGGGTATGGGTAAAAATGTGTTTTAAAACTCGATTTTCGAGATTTTTCGGATGTTGGGCATGTGGGGATCATTTTTTCCACTAAATTATGGATCGATATGGCTCGTCGGACGACGGTTTGAGTCAAAATAGGCGTTTTGAAAAGTGGTTTTCGAGTTTTGGGGACCAAGCCGCATGGGTATCATCAATTTGGGGCGCTGAATCAGTTGGGCTGGATTTGTGAAAGAATTCGCAGCATTAGTTTTCAAATGAAAGCCATTCAGATCGCAATGTACACAACGAATCGTCGAGAGCACAAAGTTAAACAATTGAAAAGATCGGTAGATTGAACGCACAGAAGTGCCTCGACAGGGCGTGTGGGCCATGAAGGCCAATAGCTGCGGGCCGTGTGTAGGACGGAGTATGAAGGTTCGGCTTCTACACATGAAATACAACCTTGAAAGCTGTGTTCGAGCCGTCAAAACGGATTTATTTTGGCCATTTCTTAATGATTCTGGTCATCTGATTAAGGTGGCAGCGGTCTCGTCAAGGTTGAAATAAAACGAATTTCAAGTGTGTGTGGGTTAACGAAGCACAAGACGAAAAAAAATTAGCGGTGTTTATTTTTGGTGACTAGAATCAAGTGAGATTTGTGTTTTTTTGCCGGCAATACTTGATTTAGTTGCCCTTGAGTCCGTTCTGAAGCCGTTGCAGACATCCGCACCCTTGTTCAGACGATCTCGCCATCTGCGCGTATGCTGAACTGATCAGAGAGATCGAACCGCTACCACCACAAATAGTAAGAGTCCATAACCAGTATAGATCTCTCTTCAACTAGAATAACAAATCCATATTGACCGAGAGGGGTAAACCGGTAAACCCACCTTATGTAGCGAGTGTGACCTCGACCGGCTCCTCCGTACATTCCTGCGAGTGCCTCCTCGTAACGTAAGTCGTGGGCAAAACAGATGTAAGCTCTCGATCGTAAAAGGTCGGAAGGGAAATAAGAATATATCCTCACGTTCGGGAAAAAAAAAAAAAAAAAAAAAGCGCCGCAATAGCACTTAGGAAAAGTGAATTACTGATGATTCGCCCATGTGGGTTTGAATGCCAGAGGTCATGTAGGAAAATTAATAACATCGGAACGATTCAAGAGTGAACCTTTAGGTCTACAAAGTACATAAATACGTACCAAAATTTTTTCCGTAGTTCACGGTAATCGGTAGCCACTTACATCTGCGGTTCGCGAATCGACTACAGTCGATCATGTATTCAAACACCAAACGCCTCGATCCCCTAAACCTCGACTAGTTGGTCCTCAAATCTTCTCAGCCAGATCCGACCAAATTTTGGGATGAACAAGGCATGTATTCATTCATTAACACTAAATATTAATCGGAATGAGTCCTGAGCACTCCACAATCAATGTTTTCCCCATAACCTAGCTCCAAGGAAGGATTGTGTGAATAATTCGCAGCGAATCTAGAGATAGTGAAATAGGGGATGTTAAACCGTCTAGCCAATCGGAATGATCAACCAGAGGCATGAAAAATAGGGCCATTATGAACCGAACGTGGTTCAAAAAAGAACGCCACTTCTAGACACGTGATCAGCACCACATTGCAGCAATATTGCAGATCGAGTCCATCAAATACTGTAAATTCCGTAAATTGTACAAATGTACTCGTAGTTTATGTAATTATTTCTCTAAGTTTGTCGACAGCAGAATTGAAGATATCGGACTTCACCATGGATGCTTCTAGATAATTAGTGGTATAGTCTGATTGATTGCGAGGGCGCTTAAATTTACCAGTCCTCGAGAAATGTGATTCATGAGCGAACTCGAGGATAACGTACGGCAATAAAATTCAATCAATGACGATGTACCGGATATTGAGCGCACTCTGAAATACGATCTGCATTAATTTATCCCGCATAACTCCACCTTTCGGAACTGATTCCTAGCGGAATAATTCCGCCCCCAAACCGATCGTTTCCCACCCCGGTAAACTCCGATTTGAACGATGCTCTTCATTCCCAGAGCTACATCGATATTCACAAAGAGCCTCGTATACAGTCAACGGCGAGGGCTCAGAGTTTTGGCCGTGGAGCCAAACTGGGGGAAAATATGCGGAAGAGCCCTCAAGCACCAGTTTCGACCAATGGAGCGGAAAAGAGGAGAATGAGCCATTGAATGGCTGCAACCAGAGATTTTTCTCTGTACTCTCCACCTTGCCAACCGCACTATCGAATATATATCGGGATTTGTCGTGAAATGATCTATCCGTAGCCAACTGATGCCTCCACCACGTTTGAGTTTCTTGATTACCACAGAATTACCCCATCGAGCTCACATTTGTTGAAAACACTACCGATATAATTTCAATACCATCTATAATCTTGAGGTTATAGAAAGCGAAGCATTCAAAATACTACTTGTACGTCAGTCATAGAACTACAAGAACTAATCGAAAGTAGTTTAATTGTGCATAAATCCAGGACAACGTCTTCATCAACTCGCTTCCGACTGTATTTCCTCTTGATGGCAGACAACTGAAGTTAATTCAAATTAAACGTTCTCAAAAGCAAACAACCACCTTCCAGCAGAGAAAGCAATTAATTAAGCGGGCAATCCAATCTAGAAATATTTCTCAAGAGATGAATTTCACAAGAAAATAATGAATCTGAGTCATTCTCCAAGATCGACGATAATCACGATTTACTAGAAGCCTATGTAACTGAACAATACATTTTTCTTCGCACAATAATATCATCCACCTGCATTTTAATTCGAAGGAAAGCTCGCTTTGATAAGTAAACCATGTTGTTCGATAGGGAGACACACTGTCCTATCTCAATAGGGTGATCACATCAGGTCTTATAGAATTCATTTCAAGACCCTGCGACCTGAAACTACTGTGGATCTAGTATTCCTGGCCAGAATTTCGTCATTGAAGGTTAGCAGCGAGGCCATCAGACTGACATGATCTCTGTGCTAAGTCATTTGACAAACTCTCTCATCCACATTTTCTAACCCTACTAAGTCACTGGGCGTTCATGGGCCCTTCTTACAATGGCAGGGCTACCTGGCCGACCATTAGCTCGTCATCCGTTTAAATGGAATTATTTCTTCCCTATTCCTCGCCTCTGCGGGTGTTCCCCAGGGTAGCCATATTGGTCCACTTTGCTTTCTTTTCCTGATCAACAGTGCCACTAGGTGCTTTGGCGCTGAGGTCCACTGTCTATTGTTCGCTGATGACTTAAAGCTCGCTCTTCAGTTGGGTGCAATCTATATCAGACAGTGAGACCACTTCAGTCTGCCATTCGCCGTTTTGAGGCTTGTTGTGGTGAAAACCAAAAATCCTCAACCCTCCAAGAGGCCATCGACCTTGGGATTCGTTTTGAAAAGCGCGTAACCTTCTCGAGGCACATTGAGGGACCAGGTGCCGGGCTATACGCATGCGTGATGACCAGCGACTTCAGTGACGTTCACGCCATCATTTTCCTCCACAAAGCTCTCGTCCTGCCACTTCTTGAGAATGCTTCCCCAGTCTGGTCGACGCACTATGCAGTTCAACGTCACCTCTTGAAAAGGTGTTCAAAGAGTGTATCCCCGCTACATCGCCTTCAAGATTGGTGTTCTTTGAGAAGATGTCGATTTTGGGGTCTGGTCTCTCTCAATCTGCAACTGGCAGCAAAGCGCCGCGCCATGACATATCTCACACTGCTTCGCAAGATCCCAATCAGCAACATCAACTGTCCCTCGCTTCTGACCAAAATCTGCCTCCTGGCTTATCAGTCGGCTCGTTCATCTTTCCTGTTCCTCTTTTTCTGCGTTGCCCTCTCCGAAGAACTACCCTTTCCGCGAAATTATTTCTCCCTCATTTCCCTGATTGTGATTTTTACACCCTTTCCGGTATCAATTATCGAACGTCAGATCATTAGTCTTATATAATACAATAGCCACGCGACTAAAAATGAAGGAAAACTTCTGAAAATAATTCGTTACGTCAGAAGTGAAAATGTTGCATGACATAAGACTGACATGCCAGTCTGCCAGAACGACGACAAACACGCCAAGCCTAAGTAAAAGAATTCTATTACGGGTCCTTTCTCACAAATGAAACATTCATGAAGAGGATAGGTGGAAGAAAAATTTGAAATGGTGATAGCAAAGGAACGAGAAGATGAGAGGGATCAGAAACAGGGCCTTGACACGATAGACAAGACAAAAGCTGTTGAACGAGGGCAGGCACGTGGAAGATGGAAAGTATAAAAAAACCAAATTAACTTTTCAACGGGGAAGAAGCAAGATTCAAATTAATACAAATCAAAATCGCCTCGTTAACAGTCGAAAACGGATTAATCAAGCACGACGCAGAAAGGTCTTTATTCGGTCTATTTCCAACACAATTCAGTTGGATAACGGCCACTATTTTGAGCTCGCGTTCACCGTGGATCCCATCCATCAACTCATCTAGTTCTTCTGATCATCGCAAACTAACCTATAGACTCAATTAAGGAACAAGGGCATCGAGAGGGACGTTGAGTGAAAAACGACTCCGTGAGCCTGACCTACATAAGTTGAGGCCTTGTACAAACCGCACATTCCTAGTCCTGTGTAGGTGCTTGTGACCCACATAGCGAACATATTAGGTTGTATATTTTGTGGTTGAGATGAAATGGTTGATATGAGTAGTAATTGGTGTCTGAGAAAAGCTTTCTAACAGGGTGAGGAATAGAGTTAACCCAAGGATAACGAACACGGGTCTTTTGACAGAGAAAAACTACATCAATATTGCCCATTTTCCAAATTAAATATCTTCCGCGATTACAATACGTAGATCTTTATTCGTGGGAAAATTTCGATGGAACTCAACACGACATTTTCATTACGGTGAGTGCCACTTGGAATTCGGCGTGGAACGATGATGGGAGAGGGTGTAAACCGCACGAGCGACTTCCGACAATCACTCTCTCTCGATCAGGATGAAAAGTCACCTTTGGGCCAAGTGAGAACGGGCGCGCTAAAAGGCAGCTAATGTCAACAATATTGTATCGTCTTGGCGGTAATGGAGAAAGCGAAGAATTCCCTCGCGTACGAAAAAGAACGGAACCAGCTATTTTCGACAAGTTTAATAGACCCTAGTGTAACCAACTGGAGTATTTGGACACCTAAGGCACGTTTTATTTCACCAAAGTGACATTCATTTGGACAGTGTGCGTGCAGTAATTGAGATAACTATCGAATATACGACCTATTCAGACAACTTCTGCAAACAATTAATTCCAAGACCTTTAACCCAGTTAGAACTTCAATTCAATACAAGTTTGATACGTATCTTAGCGTGGAATACGCACCTATCCGACTCTAAAATGCTTGATAAATGATTATTGAAGGTGTTACGAACACAATCATAAGGGCTGCTCCAAACACAACGTTTAATGGAACAAAAACTTTGCAATTTTAAACGTACTGACGAACCAGTCGTATTCTGTATTTTCAAAATCAAAATGAAAAATTAAATAATGTGGATAATTTAAAATAAATTTTCGTTCATTTTATGAAGACAGATTTGGTCTGATTTTGGCGTGAAAAGAGTGATAATATATTTCGATATTCGTGTACCATGTTGATGATATCGATAACCGCATGGAATCAATATTTATTCGATATTTAGAGTTATTTAGTTTATATGTCTCCAAAACCTTTCCCTTGTATCGTTCCATGACCTATCACTAGAGATATTGTCACGCCGTTTTGACTATTTAGCGTTCTACGGACGTTTCTAAACATGTCGAAGGAATGAGGCAAAAGGGTTTTCTTCGTTTCCAAAGTCCGCAAAATCGTTATTTCTGGTCGGAAAAATGACGTATTGATGCGAGTAAAGGCTGAATGTCTCATGAATGAAATCACGGTTTGTCTACAGCGAAGTTAACCTTAAATACGAAGAGGACGTCATAAGTTTGCGGCCTGTTACGTTCAATGCAACAACGAAATCCCAAATTCACGCTACCGGAGTTCGCTAAGTCATCTGTGACACGGAAAGCCTCAAAACAACACCCCACCTTCACTTATCACGCGGACGAAGGTACAAACTTCGCCTAGGATAAGCAAAATCGTGACAAGTTAGTCATAGGTAAGGCTTATTGTTATTGTTATCCTAACTGAAGTCTCAGTTCCGGTAGGGAAGCTCCGAAACGGTAAATTAATCCTCTTCGGGTTTGAGAAGAAGCTTTAATCCTCGAGACGAGGGTGGAGCCGAGGAGGATCAGCATTTCACGTCATCGTATACAGGTCTTTGAATATAAGGCGTCTCTACTATACAAAATCGCTAAAGGAATTCATCGGAACTTTGTTCGATACTCGAGGAAAAATTCCTTCAGAGAAACACTGTGTAAGAAGGAAGTGCAGTCAGAAGAGGGGGTGCGATAGTTGCCAAGGAACGATCCCTGCGAACATGAGCAGACCAAGAGATGGAACTTGATAGCGAAAAGCAATTTTCGAAGAGGCCCATAAAACAGATTGATACTTACGTGTTTCTTTCCCACGACATCCCCAACTAACCATTTAATCGCAATCACCGGGACTGTTTACAGAGCTGCATGACAAGAAAAAAAAGAAGAGATTGATGGTGAAGAAGTGGAGGGAAACTGCGAGATAAACTACATCCCTCGAGTGCAATAGACGAAGACAGAGGCTGAAGAAATATTTCCCCAGCCAGTAACTCGACAAAGCTTGCCACAAACAGGCCCTTCTTTCTTTCCGCTGGTGACCAAATAACAAATAGAATAGAAGAGAAAAAGTACGTCAACCAAAAAAGGGTGGGAATATGGATTTCCTGAACAACCTGAAAAAGTAAAGAGCTCCAGGTTTAATTTCAACCTGCTGAGTGAAATTAGTTGACCAGGACCAGAGGAAAACAGCGAGAAAATACTACTACTAAAAATACTACATGACTTCTCTAGATTTGTATATCCTCTTTATCACTATTTTGGGCACATTCTTTGTTACTTCTTGCTTTAATCTCCTTTTCCAACTCAGGAATGGAGATATCAAAGAAAAAAACCAATAAACCAATTGAAAAGAAAGAAAAAAAAATTGAGAACTATTTATTTTTTTTGACTGAGCGGTAGGTAAATAAAACAATCACTATGCAAAAATCCAAAATTGAAAAAAAAATTAAATTTAAAAATTTTTTTTTTTTTTTGTCACGAGATCAAACTTGTACCAACTTGGGACTAAATTTCATGAGGATAAGAGAAGAGATAAGAGAAGGGTTCAATCCGTACGCCGCACCATCGATAGTCTTAGATACTATTGGTACAATTTGATACTGACGACAGCGAAACTGCACAATTTTAGGCTGATAAGGCCGCGTAAATCGGCAATATGGGGCTTTGTAGGTGAATGTGATATCAAGTTCGCGGTAATTAGCAGCATTTTTCTCCCTGTATTGATGAAAAAAACGTTCTTATAATCTTCTATAAACTGTCGAGGGAAAGTAGGACGCGGCTAATCGATAAGTTTAATCGTTCGATAATCGACGAGTTCGGCAAATTGGAGAACTTTTCGGAGTGGCGAGGTAAATTGATTATCGTAGTAATCATCTAATCCATCATCATTCGACTCATCTGGAATAACCCGAGCCTGATGAGCTTTTAATCCATTTTCCCTTTCGAGAGGCAAATCTTTTTTCGAGAAGAAGAAGAAGATGAAGAAGGAGGAACAAACTTTTCATCACTCGACTGATTGGTTCCTCATCGATTTATGGCAGACGGTTCTTCAGTCACCGATCGAGTTCCAGTGGTTGCACCCCAACTCATTGGTCTGAAGTCTTCCTCAATAGGTAATAATTATTCTCATCGTAACTGAGACATTACGAGGATTTCCCGGCTGAAATGAGGAAACCCTTCGACACCATACGAGAAGCGATCGAGTGCGGCGTCATCAATCCACGACCAATAACCTTTGATTGCTCATCAAGACGCGCTAAGTGGTCGAAGCCTTTGATGCTTTGACGGACTCGAAGCTGAGAAAGCACGAAGCATCGCCTTTGAGTGATCAGATGGCACATCACGCCGAAGGTGCCTAAGGTAAAGCGGAATAGTCTGCTGGATACGCAAGGGTCGTTAAGGTTCACTTACCAGCGACAAAGGGCGTAACTCATGAAAGATGACGAACAGATCGATGCAAAATTTCAAAATTCAAAAACCATGATTGTGGTTGTCATTGAATTGAGGTGCTTCCTGAGACGCAAACGTCTATCAAATAACCAAATCAATGAATTTTTCGTTACCAAATGCTATCCTTGCTCATGAAGATTTCAAGCAAATGCTCGCAACTTACGTACATAAATGTAATATGGACCGTTATTGTTCAATTCCTCCCCTCATCATTCATTCCCTCAGTACCGAGCATGGACCATTCCGAAAAGTACCAGAGATATTGAACCAAAAAATAATTCCCAACTGTGGCGAGAGAAGCAAACATGTTAGTGCACTCAAATTGTTCCAAAACCCATCACAATCGGCTCAGATTCCAACATTTTGAGGAAATGTACGCCACTCATTAGATTAATTTGAAATTAATTAGAAAAAATGGGGAAACAGTGAGTGTGGCGGGTCCCGGGCCCATTCCAATCGATTGAGGGTCCAAAATTTAGTGGAAAGTGATACCCCACACGCCTATGTACCGGAAATCTCGAAAACACATATTCAAAATGGGTAATAGATACCCAGTTGGACCCATAACCACTTCCAGTGGGTGCGAATCGTTCTGGGACCCTTTTCATTGGATTCAGCGTCCAGAATATTTTAGAAAATGATAGCCAATACACCTAGATTAAGAAAAATCTCAAAAATTCATTTTTTGACATACACATTTTGACCCCTGGTGAATTTTTGCATGAAAACATAGGTTGATTATTCAAGGAATAACCAAGCAAAATCTCGATAAAACCATATTTAAAATACACCATTTCACTCATTCCTGCCCCTGTTTGGGGCGATCGGCTCAAAATGAAACGTAAAAGGTGAATGTTTAGGAAGGAAAAAGTGTATTTTGTACCAATATAAAGGAGAACTATTTCAATAGAAATAATACACGAAAACTAATCAAATTTTTGAATGTCACATTCACTTCGCATTATAATAAAGACTAATGGAGAGAAAAACCTCGCCTTCGGGGCGCCGCTGGAAAATGTGTTTTCACACTCCTTATGCAAATTCGGCAGAGGCGCTTCCCGCTGAAAAGCGGAAGAAGAAAATGAAGAGATCCTCTCGCGAAAGGTTGCCAGCCCGGAGTTAACTTGAGCAACACTGGTAAACTTAGAGGCTGTTAACATATGGTAATTCTTACTGAACCTCCACCCGGGGCTTTCGTCTCTACGGTGTTTTCTACACAAACCCGCCATTCAAGCTCAACAACCTTAATTTACAAACCCCATAAATCAAGAGTCGGGCAAAGTATGGAAATGGCGCTTGGAACTCTCAAGTCTCGTCGTCGTTGAGAAACTGCGAAATTCCTCGGATTCATAATGTTTTTATTAAGATAGAATAAACTTCTATTGAAATTCATTTTCCGCATAAAACCCGCCCCTTCAAGATGAAGTGTGGATGAGGTTACACGTGCTGTATTGATCTTAAGACCAACTGTGTCTTCACCGAGACTCTTAATGCTAAATCGAAGAGAAATGTAAGTACCGGATCTGTGCAGCTGCATAAGTAGTTAGAATCGCGAGGATTCAAATAAATCAATAGAGGACAATTCACCCAACTTCTGAGCATCTGAAGACATCAAATTCAGAAGAAGACGTCATTCTCCAAGGAAAATATGAATTGTTGTGCTGTGGATGCAGTAAAATGTGGTCAAAATCATTAACCAACTGTTGAATGTAGGGATAAAATGAGAGTTCCAGCTGACTGATAACAGCAGATAACAGCTAATATAAACCCCTCGTCATGGCCGCCATGATAATAAGAGTTGCAACACAACAGGAGGATCAAGGCTACAAGTTTAAGTATTTGTTTTTCCCACCAGGGAAGGTATTTTTCGGGGTTGATTTTAAAATTACAGTCGCCCACTCCCCCTCCTAATATTTTGATTGAGGTGGGTCCTAATGGGTTGGGCGGTCACAAGCTTTCCATGAAGTCCAAACACGACCCCTTTACATTAAACAAATTATCTTTATATTGGCTTAGCAAATTATGATTGACGAGTTCCAATAAGTAATTAACTGAATTTTCTCAAAATATGAGGGCCTAGTCATGAGATTTACTCAACATAATTTTCTCCTTTTCTCTTCTCAAATGTTTACTCCCAATAGGTACACGTTCATACTCAAAGGGATAACTGTCGTGCTTAGGGTAAACCTCGGTATAGTTGTATTTATGAGTATCCGATTTTCGGCGAATGTAAACACTTACGAACAGAAGGAATCTGACGCCACAACTCACCTGGAAAAAATAAAAAAAATATTAATAACCAGAATTGGAGGTTAGGTTAAAGAAGAATATTCAATCAGTATTTCCAACGAAAATTAGTCAGGAAAATTGCTGAGTGTTCTAAGCGTAACTGAATCGATGAATTTTGACTTTAATGGGTTTTAGAATGTCTGCCGCACGTGTTAACACAACGGTTCTAAAATGGGTGGACATTTTACGAAAAGAAGGACAACGTGAAAGGTGAGAAACGGAGCTAGCGGTATCTAAGCGGTCGAAAACCCGTTCGCTAAAATGAAAAAAAAGACCCCGTCCAGCGGTTACTATAACAGCAAGAGTTCTTTTATTGGACCGCTAACTTGAACTTGAGACCCAGTTTAGGTTTTGCATGCGAATACCTTTCTAGGTGAACCGGTACCCCCGTTGATGCACTTTCTAGGGGCGGTGCGTTGTGAAGGAGAAATACGGGTCGAGTTATCGCTCAATGCAATTTACCTACTTTGCCGGGTAATCGAATTCATTTTCGGTTGCAGCTAGAAAACTTGGATTCATTTTCATGTTATCAGGGTGGAATTTACGCCTGGAACGCAGCAGATGACTGTGGACTGTGACAGACTTGAATTTTCGTTCTCGGCAATTCGTAATAAGACTTTATGACCTAATGACCAAACTGCTATCATTGTGTGGGAAAGAACATATGTTTCTAGGTCACCCACAAGTGATCTACCTTAGCTAATTAAGCCGCGTGCGTGTGGTGTCACCTATGGCTGCCACTCATAGGGGTTTTTATCGCCCATCAATGAGTTCTTAGGCTTTAGTAGGCCATGTAAGCGTAGGGTCAAATTATTATTCTTTATAGAGGAACGGAAAAACGTTTCTGGTTCACCCTAAAGTGAATCCTCAGCTAATTAGGTCAAGAATGCGTGGTGTCGCCAACAAATGGTCATTCTGAGTAAATAACTTGTCCGTCTCAAGGAAACTCAAAAACCTTAGTTGTGTCACCTGAATGTAAATTTCTTAGCCACTCCATCCATGCACCTAATTTTATGGGGCAAAAGTAACTGTTTGGTCACCAATGGGTTTTTATCGCCCATAAATGAGTTCCTAAGGTTGAGGAACGGGAAAAATGTGTCTGAGTCACCCAAAAGTGAATTTCCTCAGCTAATTAGGCCAAGCCATGCATGGTGTCGGTAATAGATGGTTATTCTGAATAAATAACTTTTCCATCTCAAAGAAACAGAAAACCTTAGTTGTGTCACCTGAATGTCAATTAGCCACCCTATCGATGTAGGTAAAATGGCACCTTCACAAGGGACAACTATTTTTGTCACCTATAAGTGATTATCATAGCTAACACGGCCATAAATGTGTTGTGCCACCCCTTCGTTATAGGGGAATGTTCGCTTTAGAGCGAAATTTAAATGGAACAAATCAATTTTGAGCATCGATTTGGAATCTCCTACAACTTGATTAATTAGGTAGGCTCAATTTTACACGACTTTGAAGAGAGTCGAGTTCCCAATTTATACATCACATTTAGTTTACACAGCGCAGCTTGATATTCATCCGAGCTGTAATCGGGAATAATCAGTCACCCTTCGGTGAATGAGTACTTATCTCAAATGAATGCAAGACTGACCGTCGAAGGTGACAGTGTGGACGTGTCACGGAGCTATTCCGCCTGGTATGGAATTGGTATTCATGGAAGTCGACGATACTGACCGGTTGCACTCCAACGTCATTGCATTGCAAATCTTGATCGCTCTCGAAATAAAGCCCACTCGGACCATTTCACTCGGTAGAGTTAGGTCCGATCAGAGAGCGGGAGAAACGAATTAACTCGAAACAAACGACGAAAAAGCGAATAATTTTGTTATGTTTAACCGATGGGTTTTTTGGACGATGAGGCGGAGCAGATCAAGCGCTTTTAATCTAATCGTACTGTTGTGATAGGGTTACAAGCTGTTAGCGATAAGATCAATAAGTTGAAAAGCGAGTAAGTGCAGAAAAGGGGGTCGCGATAAGAATATTGTCACCACCTGCGAAGAACCATTTTTTTCGCGAGCACAATTTTTTTCCCCGTTTCATAAAAACACCGACACGGCCGTTCTCGTCTGAAAGTTGAATATCAAATATGGCGAAGGAACATCCCAGCTATCAATTCCGAGGTCCCCTTTCCTCCGTCAAACCGCTTTTTTCGCTTCCTTGACGGGCTATATAAGATAAACATTCAGGGAACAGACGTCGACTCGCGGTGACAGAGTCGCATTATATTCACCAGCACCTTATTCTCGGTTTCGGAGTTTCTTGGGCGTGAAATTGGAATTGTTTTCCAGCTCAACACGCATCGTGTTGTCTCAACGAGACTACATTGTGAGATGAGTTAGTAGGAGTGAGATGCCACAGCTTGAGAGTAACTGGGTCGATCACGTCGCTCACTGTTTAAAATTTGGCAGATAACAAGGATATACTGTATAATGATTTCTCAGGAATTTCTCACCCTTAAGACGCTTCTGAATAATCTCTGTGTACATCCACAATCAAATCAAGAAGACGTAGACTGCCATGTTCATTAGGCAGGGTTAGGTTAGCTCCTCAAGGCAGAGTTACGCGCATGCGCTCTACACTTGGAGATTGCGAGAGGAAGGGGTCTAGTGCTTGAACTAAAGGCTTACAGAACGAATCTTACGCTTCTAGTCGTACGAGGATACTCATATTGGCAACAGATTGAAACATCAAAGGGAACTATAATAATATAAAATTGTATATGATAAAATAGCCATTTTTAGGAGTCTATAAGCCAATGCAGATAAAAAATATTTGCGTAGTACTAATAAATACATTAGGCAACAATTCAAATATTGTTCAGTCCTAGTCAGCATCCTTTGGCCGTCTTGGTTAAGAAATCATGCAAGAATGCATCCTATTGAATGAAAACTGAACTAGGGACGATTCTGAGAATCTATGAAACTTGTTGCTGTTCCATTGACTAGCCAGTTATTATACCGATTCAGAGAACAGAACCTTTTCATTCTCGGAGTATTTGACTTTCAATTCATGGGACAGCCAATAAATGACCAAAATTAGAGGGGAACGACCCTCCATCAAGACAAAAAAAGTAAATCGAAGTTACAAGAGACTCAGGACGAAGTAGAATCGAAATGTGGGTATAATGGATTGAGGAACATGATTACAAAAGCCGCCCTTCGCGAGGATAAAGCAATTTAATAAGGCCCTCGCCTAAAAGAGAGAACTTGCTGAAACTCCAGAAACCTTAAGGATCGAGTGCTTATTGACCAGACGCAATTCAGGTCACGGGGTTTGTCAAGAAACAATGGGAAAGTGCACAAAGGATTCCCCCAGTGGCGAGGAAGGATTGTGTTTTTTCCTAAGAATAGAAGGTTAATGGAGAAACGGCTTTAAAAGGTGGAAGGCTCATTGTGGAAAGGGTTTTATAAAACGGAGGAAAAAGGTGCTGAGCTCATTTTGGCCACGTGACCCTATTTAAATTTTCAGGAGGGAACCTTCTTTCATTACAAAGAAGATGTTACGCATTTCGCTTGGGGGCAACTACGTGAATTCAGGAAACTTTAAATTCTAATTACTATCGAACACGATTTTGAGTTATAAAAATCTGCAAATTCTTACACACGGGTTGGTTATTCCTCGAATGGGGGAAACAGTGGGAGTGGCAGGTCCCAGACCCATTCCGATCGATTCAGGGTCCAAAATTTAGTGGAATATGATACCCCACACGCCTAGGCACCAGAAATCCTGACACATACAAAATGGGTGAATACATACCCATTTTGACCCGTAACTTCTTCCGGTGGGTGCCAATCGTCCTGGGACACACATCATTGAATTCAGCGTCCAAAATTTAGTGGAAAATGACACCCTACTCGCCTAGGTAGCAGAAATCCCGAAAACACATATTCAAAATGGGAAATAAATACCCAATTTGACCCATTACATTTTCAAGTGGGTGCCAATTGTTCTGGGACCCATTTAATTGGATTCAGCGTCCAAAATTTAGTGGAAAATGACACCCCACTCGCCTAAATCACCCAAAATCTCGAAAATCCATTTTTCAAAAAAGCCTTACCCCCTCCAAATTTGGTCCGATCGGGCTGAAAAGTTTCGAGGACCCATCTCGGCTGGGAACATACCCCTGACCCCAAATTTCAGATTTTTAGAAAATGTTCTACTACCAAAAACGGCGTGGACAATGGACGGCGGACGGCGTACGGCGGACGGACATTGACCTTTTTCGATCAGGACATCATGAAACGTCCAGAAAAAATTTTTGAGCCGAATCGGAGAGGTTGACCATTATCATGAAAACATAGGTTGATTATTCAAGGAATAACCAACCAAAACCTTGGACCACGCGCATGGAGACTAATTTCTTCAACATGGGGAAAATGGGGGAAACAGTCGGTGTGGCGGGTCCCAAACCCATTCCAATCGATTCAGGTTCCAAAATTTAGTGGAAAATGATTCCCCACACGCCTAGGTGCCAGAAATCTCGAAAACACATACTCGAAATGGGTAAATAGGTACTCATTTTGACAAATAACCTCATCCAGGGGGCACCAATCCTTCCGGGACTCGTTTCATCGGATTCAGCGTCCAAAATTTAGTGGAAAATGATACCCCACACTCCATGGTACCAGAAATCTTGAAAACACATTTAAAAATGTGTAGATAGATACCAATTTTGACCCATTACTCCTTCCGGTGGGCGCCGATCGTTCTGGGACCCATTTAATTGGGTACAGTGTCCAAAATTTAGAGGAAAATTATACCCCACACGCCTAGATCTCCAAAAATTTCGAAAATCCATTTTTCAAAGAACATATTTTGACCCCTACCCCGCCCAAATTAGGTTCGACGGGGCTGAAAAGTTCGAGGAACCAACTATAGCCGGGAACAAACCCATCCAAATTTCAGATTTTTAGAAAATATTCTACTACCAAAAATGGCGCGGACGGCGGACGGACATTACACTTTTTTGATCTAGACTCCTTGAAACGTCCAGAAAAAAGTTGTAGGCGGTATCGGAGAGGTTGACCTTTTGCATGAAAACACTTTTGTTTTATTATTCAAGGAATAACCAACCAAAAGGAATACGCTGCTACAATAATACTTCCCTTGAGGCAGAACAAAATAAGTAAATCAAAAATAACCCACATTTCAAGTTTAATTTGGATCCTGAGGGCCATAAAACGTCCAAAGATCAATCGACCGACTGTGGTTTTTTGCTCAATCATCGCTCCATCAAATGGACCTATTCGCGGCGCTTTAGAAAGTGGAATACAAGCCTTTAGAAACTACGAAGCGAGCGCTTCCTCGATGAAAACATCATTGTTTCAACCAAAGAAGAGGGACTGAGTAAAGAATAGGAAAAAAATGATGGAGGCTCGGGAGAAAAGGTTGGGAAACGAGGGAGGAGTGAAAAAGGAGGCAATTAATTTATCCGACGAGGTTGGGCACTGCTTTCTCACCCTGAAGTGCCAGAAATAATTAATGTACCCGTGGAAAAGCTCCGCTTTTCTCAAGTTTGGGAGTTGAAAATCGATTGCTTTCCTGGTATTCGAGAGAAAGTCCAATGGGTGATGCTCAATAAAGCCTAAAGTTTACAGGAGGTCCTTATTTTACTCGAATTTTAGTCAGGTTTACCGCACTTGATTGCACAATGTGAGTTGATCGAGAAAAATTTGGTTCAGATTTTCTTCAAGATATGATGTCAATACCAGTTGGACATGAAATTACGTTGAAAAAACAGTAGATTGCATCTATTCTCTGATTATCCTGGCAAAATATAAGTACCGGCCGAACCTATACGAACCACAACACCGTGGAAAGCCCCGCAAATGCCAAATTACTAAAAGCCAAGGCAGCTCACTTTGGTTAATTACGAATCGTTTTGAGCCTTTGTAATCGTATGGCAAATTACGAGTGATTCCAGTGTATTTGTGACGAGCACACGGACGACGGAAATGTTTGCTGAGCGATCACAGAGACTTTACAAAGGCTGAGTACTCATTTGAGGGAGGAAATTAATCAATGCGGATAATTAAAGTGAGCGAGAATCACTGTGGAACATGCGGGTACGGAGAACACATAGATACTGTAAGGTGAACATTACGGCCACGTTAACACATAGACACTCCACCACTCAAACTCAATCCTGCTCTAAGGTATAATCAACTAATGTGGAATGAATTGCAGCGTTTTTGGTAATCTAGGCGTGTGGGGTATCATTTGTGAAATTCGAAATTTCGAAATTTTGGACGCTGAATCCAATGAATCCCCTCTGGATGGGGCTATGGGCCAAAACGGGTATCTATCTACCTATTTTGAATGTGTATTTTCGAGATTTCTGGTACCTAGGCGTGTGGGGTGTCATTTTCACTAAAGTTTGGACCCTGAATCGATTGGAATGGGTCTGGGACCCACCACACCCATTGCTTCACCCATTGCTTCACCCATTTTCCCCATGTTGAAGAAATGAGTCTAAATGCGCATGGTCCGAGGAATAACCAACCCGTGTGAATGAATTTGCAGTGTTTTTTCATTCTTTTTCTATACCCAACGTGGCGTTCAAACAACGAACAAATTAACAAGGGTTTGACCCTTGACGTGAGTTCTGAACTATCGAAATTGGTCATTTCCGCAGATATGAATCGCATCGGTCTATCAGGCGGTGTAACACGCTACATTGCCGAAAGCCCTCGAATGTCGATGACGATTCAAAAAGATGAGTAGTCGAGAATCGTAACTGCGCATGACATTTCAGTACCAGTTGAGTGACAATTTTCAAATGTATTCAAATTTTGGATTATTTTTAGCGTCAGATACTATCACATAGATCACAACAATCAACACCTCTAAACGCCCAAACATTTCGACAGCGACTTCAACCAAGCAATTGAAAAAGCAATCTGACCCCACTGATAAAGCTATATTGACAAGGGACACCACTCAGTTGGACGAGAGACCAAACGTTAAATGTAAATAAAACGATTGCACTGGGTTAAGACATTCGTCTACAATGTTCCTCGCAAGATAGAATTCAACAAGGACAAACAGCAGTTCCGAAAAACTCTTACATTCTCTGTCAAATAGAAAGAAGTGCCGGGGTGAAGTTGATGAAGGGAGATGGGTCAAACCAATCGAATTAGGAAGTCAAGAAAGGGTCTTTCCCGAGGGTATTAAGGTCACAAGAAGGTCGTGAAGAAATATTATAACTCTTATTGGATCAAAAGAAAACTTGTTTGGTGGAGTCAAATGTGTTTTTTGAACGATGTCCTACAACTGCGGGCCTGCGATTAGGAAACGCGAACAACAACAACAGCAGGTGAAGCTCCAGGCAAAAGCAGGGAGTTCTCTTTCAACACCTAATTCATTATCATTATTTATTGTTATAGCATCGAAAGGCTATGTGATAGCCACCGTAAATACCTGTGTTTAGTACCCACAAGTCCCCAACATTATTTGCAAGGATCACAAACACCATATTTGCACACCCCGCGCAACTATGCAAAAACCCTGCAAATTATTACACATGGGTTGGTTATTCCTCGAATAGGGGAAACAGTGGATGTGATGGGTCCCGTACCCATTCCAATCGATTCAGGGTCCAAAATTTAGTGGAAAATGATATCCCACACGCCATTCATTCTAGCCATGATCAAACCGTGGCGCAAATGGCTAGCTCGTTCGGCACTAATCTATAGGTTGTTGATTCGAGCCCCGCCCCGGGAGTGAATTTTTTTGTCTTCTGATTTAGTTTTTTTTAACCCATAAATTGAACGATAAATTGACCAATAACTTCTTCCAGTGGGTGCCAATCGTTCTGGGACCAATTTCATTGGATTCAGCATCCAAAATTTAGTGGAAAATGATACCCTACTCGCCTAGATCGCCCAAAATCTCGAAAAATTCATTTTTCTAAAAACATATTTTGACCCCTACCCCGCCCAAATTTGGTCCGATCGGGCTGAAAAGTTTCGAGGACCCATCTCGGCTAGAAACAGACAGCTGACCCAAATTTCAGATTTTTAGAACATTTTCTACTACCGAAAACGGCGCGGACAATGGACGGCGGACGGACATTGACCTTTTTTGATCTAGACACCATAAAACGTCCAGAAAAAAATTTTGAGCCGATTCGGAGAGGTTGACCTTTTGCATGAAAACATAGGTTGATTCATTCAAGGAATAACCAACCAAAATGCTCAAGTGACACTTCCTTTCTTATTTTTAAGGGATGCCACGATTTTTTACTGCAGATTTGGATCTTACCCAAAATTTCATGGCATTTGATCCCTCAACCAATATTCTTTATTGTACGAAACCGATTTAACCAGAGACGCGCAACCCCAAAATTGTCAAACAGTGGATGATGGTAAAGTGTGGCACATAACTTTTCATTATTTTTAACGCTGATTCACTGCATGCCACTTGTTTCTTGAAATTCGACTCAATTATTGCGGAATAATGACCGAAATCCTTTTATTTCGTGTCCGTTTTTAATTCAGGCGCCTGTATTTGGATTTTTATGGGGATTGATTTTTTAGGTCTGGTCATAAAATGTTCAACTAGGGGAAAAAAATTATGAATTAAAAAGGAAAAAAAACTTCTAAAATTTATGTGCAGGACACCCTGTATAGGGCTACGGTTACTATGGATGCGAATTCTGACGAAAAACTGTTCTGACGAGTCCTGACGAATTCGCTGGAAAAACAAACGCACGAGTTCCAATGAAAGTGGTTACTGTGGGAGGGAAAGCATCGTCAGAGTACGCACGTCGTCGTCAGAACGATTTGAGCGGTCAAACGAGTTTGAATTTTCATGCGAGTTCGTCAGAATCGGCTGAAGTTTTCCCATGTGTTTTGTGGTGAGGACTGGTCAACATGGACGTTGTTAAATTGATTTCGTGCGTACTAGAAAACAATTGTTTGTGGGATATGAGGGACAAAAATTATCGTAACAGAGACATATCTGACATAGCGTCATTCTGAACTATTCGAAAAATGTCTCTTGTTGGTCCTATAATTCATCAAATAACAATATGGAACTCTCATTTTGGTTGGTTATTCCTTGAATAATCAACCTATGTTTTCATGCAAATGGCCAACCTCTCCGATTCGGCTCAATTTTTTTTTTCTGGACGTTTCATGGTGTTTAGATCAAAAAAGGTCAATGTCCGTCCGCCGTCCATTGTCCATTGTCTGGCCGTTTTTGGTAGTGGACAATTTGCTAGAAATCTGAAATTTTGGTATGGGTTCCGTTCATGGCTCTAGTTGGTCCTCGAAACTTTTCAGCCCGATCGGACCAAATTTGGGCGGGGTAGGGGTCAAAATGTGTTTTTTGAAAAATGGATTTATCGAGATTTTGGGCGATCTAGGCGAGTAGGGTATCATTTTCCACTAAATTTTGAACGTTTGATCCAATGAGATGGGTCCCAGAACGATTGGCACCCACCGGAAGATGTTATGGGTCAAAATGGTAAGTATCCACCCATATTGTATGTGTCAAGATTTCTGGTACCTAGGCGTGTGGGGTATCATTTTCCACGAAATTTTGGACCCTGAATCGATTGGAATGGGTCTGGGACCCGCCACAACCACTGTTTCCCCCTTTCGAGGAATAAACAACCCGTGCGTAATAATTCAGGGTTTTTTGTTTCTACTGCTAAACAACTGGCGCACGTGCTCCGACTTCTCACTGTTTAACAGTTATAACCTTAAAACGGGTTTTCAGCTGTGTAAAAATCGTCCAAATCGTCCATCTTCGCCCAGTGTCATAAATGTATTGACGATCAGAACATGCGTGCAGTGAAACCACCTTGTTCTGACGAGGATTTCGGACGAGCTCGTCAGAACAGTTTTTCGTCAGAATTCGCATCCATAGTAACCGTAGCCTAAATTATTATCTTCCCTTTGCAGGACCTCCCTTCTGTTGTCATTCTTGCCCAAGCTATTTTCAAGTGTTTTGAGTGTCTTGTTTAATGTTTGAATGAAAAAGCTCATTGAGAGGATTTTCTCTTTTACGAACATAGATCCCAGCGCAATTAGAGAGAAACTGATCTGGGAACACTATAATAATCAATTATGCAAGAAACAGGATGATGGATTGAAGACGAGGACGGTGAATGGAGATGTTTCATTTGATAGGAAAATCCTTCCAAGAAAAAGTAATGAGATTTGATGGCATCGTAAAATTAATATTTGATTTGAAGCGGAGGAAGCAATAACCCATCAGTCACCGGCAGTAAGGGGTGGGGGTATTTGAAACGCCATTAAACGAACAGGCTTGACAGAGACGCAGCGTAAGGCGGAAAAGCGCGCTCCATGATGGAAAAGCGTGCTTCTAAAAACAATTCTTAAATAATCTTCACATGAATTTTCTTTCTTGGAAGTAGAACGTCATCCCCATTTCCGTCCAGAGAGAGCGCTGAGGAAAATGCGGAATTTTTCGAAAGAAGCTCACCTAAATAGGTGTAGTGGCTGTTTGCCTTAAGCGGATTTATAATAACTTTACTTTTCATTTCACTCTGCTTCATAATTGCCCCTTAGAACAGACTTTTTCAACGCCACATTACCCCTGTTGAGCGCAACTCAACACCACGTTTAACTGAGCGATTCACAAAGGAACACATCGGATGATTTAACTTTCAAAGGGAACAGAGGGTAACATCGGCCATCTAAAGGAGGTCCGGCTCGTAAGGGAAGAACTAACTCTCATCCTGTTCAACAGACCGATCACAATCCAATTAACGAGGGATGGGAAAGCTTTCAAAGGCAGTACAGCGACAGGAGAGTGACCAAAGTGAAAATCACTCGGAAGGCGTAACAAAATGTTTGGGATCGTGTACCGAGGGTATGACATGAAGTAGGAATCCACTACGAGATAGCAGAGTAGATTATTTTGAATGAAACGGGTTTTGAGGAAGTTGATGGTACTTGAATGAGTTCCGATGAGTTCAAATCATTAAATTCCAACGGTGGAAACTCCTTGGGCCATAGAAGGACCGAATAAATTTTAGATAAGTTGGTAGTACTGAGTAGCCAAAACTCTGCTGAGACTCAAAAAGGATAAGTTCGAAGCTTCATAAGCCAACCAAATACGGAACAATACGGCAAGACAACAATACAAGACTATTGGAGTTTCCCTACACTCACTGTGTGAAGTATCCTGGACTCATTCCAATCGATTCGGCATTTCACATTTGGTGGAAAATGACACGCTTCAAGTGTACTCAAGGAAAACCCACATGCGAAGTAGGTAGTTAGGTACTCATTTTGACCCATATCCACCTTTGGTGGGCGCGATTAGATTCGGGGTGTCTAGATAGGCATCTAAAAATGGAATCGGTGTCAGAAATTTAATGGCAAATGATACCTCACATTCCTAGTTCCCAAAATGTGCCGAAAATCAAGTTTCAGAAAACACGTTTTCACCCATACCCTCCCCCTGTTTGGGACGACTGGGCTAAAACATTTCGATAACTAAATAGATATGGAGAAAGGTTCCTGACCTTTTTAGACCATTTTCTATCACCGGAAAGGCTTGCACGGTGGTCAACGTCCAATTCGGGGAGGGTACAAGTAGTACAAAAAATGTGTCTTTTTTGCTAGTAAAATATTTTCTAAAAACCTAAAATTTTGGTCAGTGACCACCTTCAGGATCTAGTTTGCCCTCTAACCATTTAAGCCCGATACGACCAAATTTAGAAAGCATAGGGGTAAAAATGTGTTTTTCGACACTCGATTTTCGGAAATTTTTGAGAAATGGGCATGTGGGGTATCGTTTCCTACTAAATTTTAGACGCTGAATCGATTGGAATGAGTCCTGGACAGTCCACACTCACTGTTTCCCCCATACTATTGCTCCAAGGAACATCAACCCTTGTACAATAATTTGCAGAGTTTTTGATCGAGACACCACGAAACGTGTACTGTAAAATTTTCGGGCCAATCGGAGACGTTGGCCTCTGGCATGATCATATAGGTTGATTCAAGGAATAAAATTCCAGAATTATTCGCAACACTCCTTACATTCATGTATCAAGTCATGAAAAAGCAACTTGGGGAAGGAAAAAAATGCAATTTTTGTGAATATAGTTTGCCTCAGCACGTTCTGAACTAGTTAATTCTCTCGTATTTTTAACAGCAGTTAATGAAAATGTGGTTGATTTTAGATTGGATTTTAGATGGTGTGGAGTGATTCTAAAACTGGGTCATTAGAGCCTTGAGACCAAGGCAACACACGAGAGACAAGTACACTAGGGTGTCATCTACATGGTGCTGCAAGGGGTGTTGGCATCGATGTGGCCTACACGAAAACTTGAAGACAATTGAATTTCACGTCCCTTGATGGTTTTTGCTTTGTAATGTAACAACTCCGATCCAAGTTTGAGAAATTGCTCGACGTACTTGTGTGACAATGGGGATTACCTGTAGTCTGATTTACCGTGCTCAGTCCACCGGGCAATGCATCAGTGACTACAAGACCCGGTTTCAAGAGAACCGCGTCAGGACTACAAGGACTATGATGGATTGCCAACGGGGAAACACCGCAGGGCGCGTGGTTAAGAGGAGCCAACTAAAACGGAAGCGCGTTCCCTACCCGCGCACCACCATCCAAGTAATTACTTTATTGTTTCCTCGAGTTTGAACCCAGCTAAACAGGTTTCACTGGGTCGGGTCGACTGTGTCAGTTCAAACCTAAGAGTTAAAACCTTTTCTGGTCGAGGTGCTTGTAAACAATTTACATTTGTAAACAGAGTAATTTGGTTCCGTCGAGAAGCCTTCTAGATACCGCCCCGAATCCACTCTGTTGCCTTCCACAATAAGCTTCCAACCCCAACAATACTGATTACCTGGTAAGAACAAGGTAAAGCCTTAATCCATAAAAACGGCACATTTCATAAATTTTTCATTTTTATTTTTAAAAAAATCCACTTTTAATTAGAAAAATATACCGAGCAGCCAATACGTGAAATGTCATAAACTCTTGTCTTCATAAACCAGGTTTCATTCCCACGTAAATTTAGGTTGTATTCATCATTAGGAATCACTCATCACTCATTATTTTCGCTTTTCAAGTTCTCACTAGAGTTATTAACACCAGGAGACAAAAACACTTCATTTGCAGCTCATAACGAAAGAAAAAGAGACTTCAAGGCTCCACATTACAGGTACTTGAACGATCAAATCAATTTCCACCCAAAGAAGAATTAAACACCAGAAATACGCAGATCTGCTCGTATAACGCCTTATAGCAGGGTGTAGTCACATCCACTTTCTGTTATTTGAAACTCATCAAAAAGTGTCCAGAAACAAAAAAGGTAAACGTCGAATTGTTTTCTAGCGCC